>NHYE01005247.1:0-18532 GCA_002938385.1 Gymnopilus dilepis | reverse complement strand
GATCCTCGTCATAGGCGGCGGACCTAGCGGATTGGATATCACAGCCGAGCTCATCCCGCTAGCGGGGAGGGTGCTGCATTCGTTCTCCGCGAACTCTGCTGCTGCTCGAGCCTCGTCCTCCTCTGCTGCCTCATCGTCAAGAACCCAACCCTCAACACCCCCACCAAACTCAAACCCAGAAACGCTCCCCGACCCCCTCCCAACTTCCTCCTCCCGCGGCGCCACGCCGAAACCGCGCACGACGTGGTTCCACGACGACGGCACCGTCCAATTCGAAGACGGCTCTGAGGAGAGGGACGTGGACTACTGTATCCTCGCGACGGGGTACGAAGTGGACTTTCCGTTCTTCACTGCGTCGAATGCACCAGCACCGGAACCGGAGTCTGTGGACAATGATGACCTGGACGAGGAAGGGAGAGAAGGCCAGGAGGACCCGAACTTTGAGCTCTCCATCGACCTCGTACCGTACCTCCCGCCGCACATCTCGCACCTGCCAGAGACGGAGCTCATAAACACCACATTCGGCGTGTTCCCACTCGCGCGGCATTTGTTTGGGATCCCAGGGGGGAACTTCGCAAAGGAGCCTCAAGTTGAAGACCCCTCTTCTCCTTCCCCTTCAGCTTCCCAACCCCCATCGGCGGCTCCCCAACGCCCTTCCGGGTCCGTATCGGCATCTTCATCTTCTGTAGCGTCGACATCCTCACCACCACCGAGCCTCCCCCCACCGACAAGCCTCGCGTTCCTCGGTCTCCTGGTGCGCGTTGCGCCGCTCCCGCTGGTGGAGGTACAGGCGAGGGCGGCGCTGGCCGCGTTTGCTGTTGGTTCTTCTCCATCTTCCTCGTCCTCTTCGTCTTCACCCTCATCATCACCAGAGAGTTCTGCAGTCGAATCCGCCATAGACTGGCACCTGGAAGAAACCAAGATCCTCAAGCGGTGGCAGGATCTTCGAGCCAAATTCGAGGGTACCTCGGCACCGTCCACCTCTTTCAGTCCTTCTCCTCCTCCTCCTCCTCCTCCCACCACCACTAATCCCACTTCTCCCACCTCCGCACCCTCACCCTCCCCCTTACCCTCACAACCCTCCCACACTTCTACCACTCCCACCGGTGCCTCTACCTCACCCACCGCCCCGCCCTCCCTCTCAGCCGAACTCGACCTCCGCACCTTCATCTCCAAAGAATGGCACAAGCTTTCAGAAGAGGGGGAACAGTTCGATTATAGAGACGAGTTGGATGAGTTTGCTTTTTCGCTGTTGTCTTCCTCTTCCCCTTCTTCCTCCAATCCTACCCCTGCCTCTCCTTCACTACCCACACCCACACCCACACCTACCCCGCCCTCGTCCCATACACGTACGACCCCCGCTCAAGCACACCCCATCCCCATTCGCCGCACCCGCGTAAAACCCTGGGAACGCCACTTCTACACACACAAAAACACCCTCCGCAAGGCCTGGCGGGAGCTCGAGGCGCGCGGGTGGGCGGAGGAGTGGGTCAGGGGTGTCGGGTCGGGGGAGTTGGATATTCCTCGGTCCTTTGAGGTGGAGGTGGGGATGGAGTTGCCTGATGCGCTGGAGCGTTTGCTTCTCGACGATGAGGGTGGTGTGGGCGGAGGTGGGAGGAAGAAACGAACACGGGAGGAGAGGGCCGAGGCGGAGTGGGTGTGGTTCATGGGGAAGGTGTTGGAGTTTGGGAGGGGGCTGTAGGTGTTTGGAGAGGAGGTCGTTGTGGTGGAGGAGGAGGGGGAGGAGGGGTTGTCTTTTTCTTTATGTAGGTGTACAGTATACTCTATTAGATTCGGAACTTGGAAGGAGAGTGCGGTGCTGTGGTTTAAATTCGGGAAGGATACCATCATGCTATACTACCTGTAGGTACATGTAGCAATCAAACACATACCCATGCACAAAAAGGAAAAATATCAAGACACTTCAAAATCCAAGCCACGGCTCCTGCTAGTAGTACAAGTATCAGGATTCATCTTCCAAGCAAAAAAATCCAAACTCAAAAAAACCCCCCGTCAAATCAAAAATTATATGTAGACCCTCGAAGCACCCACCAGCAATCGCCGATCGCCAATTGAAATGGGAGCCCTCCAAGGCTCACTGCCAGACATAATGTATAATGACCGAGGCAGGGGTCGAACCTGCAATCTCCTGATGACGATTTCCATGTTACATCTGAGAGAAGACTCAGGATCGTTATCGTAGTCAGACGCGATGCCATTTCGCCACTCGGCCGGCGGGGTTAGGCGCCCGTTGTGACCATAAACGATGCCAGTACAGGGCTAGGGATCCGGACGGCTGTGGATGGCAATTACAGGGGCAAATCACGATGTGAATGGATTGGTACTCTTTCCCGAGGAGTACCCGAGGGAAAAGCGCGAATTGCAGGATTACTAGGGGTGGCAATGGTGTATTCGCGATGGGCATACCGTTACGAGCTCTAGAAGTCGAAAAGGGAAGTGACAGTGTGGCGCATGCCATGCCAACGACACGCTTAGTCCGAAAATACATCCGCTTCTCGCTTATCGACAAAAGCCCACAATCAGTACTACATAGTCTTCAGACTCAGAGGGGCACAAAAAGACTTCACCGTACATATAAGCGCCCAGCAAAACAAATACGCACCTAAGAGTAAATGGATCAGCCATAGTCGAGCCCAACTCTATAGTAGAAGGATCTGAGAAGCAGCGAAAAAAAGAATGACCGAGACAGGGGTCGAACCTGCAATCTCCTGATTACGTAACCAGGCGTTTAATCGCGCTTCGTCGTAGTCAGACGCGATGCCATTTCGCCACACGGCCATGTGTGCCTCGTGGCTGGGATGGGTGATGGGGGTGACACGTGGCGTGTGCGGTGGGGAGGCTGTCAATCTTCGTGAAGATTCGTTTGGACCAGGACTACGATGACCTCTTCGCACTTCGCTGTCGTGGACTTGCATTCAACCACTGCACCTCCATCGTTCTACTGCACCAAGTGACTGTATATTGACTGTCTGGAATCTTCATCAACGCGATTCCCTTAGCGAAATAACCACGGCTAACTTCGTTTTCCATGAAGTCTTCACGTCAGTACCTTCAAGCCAGTCCGAGGAAAAAGTTCATCCACAAATTCAATCCCAGGTATGGCATTTCTACTGCTTTACAACAGCCGAGTATCTCTATATCGACGTTTTTTCTTAGTTATCAAAAGTTAGATCCAAATCCTCTTCCTCCCCTTCGTCCTCCCGTCTATTACCCTCGTCAATCCCTCCTAAGGCCCCCCTCCGCCATTGCACCCAGTGCTTCTTCAAGCACAACTAGCAGAATCAACGATCCGGTTAGTGGCATTATCAGGCTTCGTCTGCCCAACCCATCCTCCAATGTAAGCAGCGTTCTGCATGGCGGTCAGTCCAGCGGAAGAGATGGTGTCAACGACGGTGTAGGACCCGTCTGCATTCGGGGTGGAGCTGAAGCCAAATTGCTATGGGTACCATGCAGCTTGGGAGGTCAAGGGCAGTGAGGGTGAAGGAGAAGAAGTGGGAAACGGTGCGGTGAGCGCTTAGGGTTCACAAACTTAGGACGTACGTCAATTTCACCTCCAGTCTGGGTGGCAAGTGCATGATCAATGACTAAATCCCTTCCGTCAGTCTCGTAAAACTTGCAAAATCAAGTTCTGGAAGCGCGCCGAAATTGAACTCGCCATCCAAGTCCTTCGCATCGACAGCCTTGTCGGGGGTGAGCACCAACGTGCGCGTGACAGCGTCGTCGCCCTTGGCGGGGACCATGGAGGCAGATGCTGCAACGACGGCAGCAACGAGGGCGACGAAGATTCTGGAAGGTTTGAATTACATGTTGGATGTGAGAGTCGAGTTTGAGGTGAGATTCTTTGCCCGAATGTTATGAAGTGTCTTCTGGGGAATCTGGACGTCTGCGCGGTTTGTTGAACCCGTGAAAGACCTGGAATACTGAAGCTTTCTCGTATTCTGCGAAACATCGATGAGGCCGACCGAGGGTCGGACATCGTCTTGGCTGGCATCTTTGTTCTGGGCCGCCGGAGTCTTGCGTTTGCCTGGATTCATACGCTTGAGTCAGAAGCGAACGGTGTTCAATGGAAATCTTGGGAAAGTGCTCGCCCTGTGCGATGGCTCGGCCGCTACGAAGTTATCGCGCGTATCGCTATACGGTGACGAATTGAAATGTCTAAGTGTGGCAGGCTGTCCCTCGCTTCAGCGCGTTGTATTTGCCCCTCGGCAAGTCACTCGCAACGATCCAAGCATTTCGCTCATCCACTTATTTCCCCTAATTGGCTTCATGACTGGGGGATTAATACCGTTTGTTTCGATGTTCCTGATTACTTTCAACGCGCCAAGCGCAGGTCCAATTGGCACTGGAAAGGGACGCGACGCGTTCGTACTATAAATAGCCAAAGCATCAAAGCACCTTCAACCGACTGATCGTGATGGCAAGAGACGCTGGTGATCCCCGCTTCCGCGCTTGAAACACTAGGCCTGATCCCCTTTGTCCTTGTATTCTTTTTGGTAAGCGACCCTACGGACCCACTGCTTACTACTAGTACAGGGTGAGAAGTGGAAGGCGCGTTTCAGGATTTGCAGGATCGCGGATTGTCCGAAGTTTGGATGTCAGTTTTACGTGTCTACTGGGCGAGGGTGGTTTCTTGGTGACTGTATTTCGCAGTGACATTCGATTTGCTTTCGTATGCGCTATTGGCATCACATATGACAAGGCAGAGTAGCCCGCCATCTGGATTGACTGGACGATGGAAGAAGAGTACTGTGCATGCTGCGATCAGGCCCTATTTGGGGTTTTTGACGAGCCTACATAACGTGGCTCACATCAGAGGGACTTTGGAGAATCATAAATTGGCCAAACGTCGCGTTGGGGAGGAAATTCAGGAACTTATACAACTGAAGAACAATATAGCTGTAATCAAGCAACAGATTTCAACGAAAGAAAAGGACTATAAATTCTGAGTCCGACGAAATACAAGCAACCACATCCTACTATTTTTTTGGTTTTTCTGAAGTAATGAAATCAATCTCCCCCGTCAACTCTAAATCTCCGTTATCCTCAACTTAAAGATGTCCAAAACGAAGCCTTGAACGAGGCAGGGAGCCTTAAGCGCAAGTGACGGAGTCGACAAGCCAGTTGGCAGCGTGACCAACCTCGGTCTGGCCGACCCAGCCTTCGATGTCGGCGGCGGTCTGAGCGGCGGTCAATCCATCAGCGGCAATGGTATCAACGACGGTGTAGGTGCCGTCAGCGTTCTTGGTGGCAGTTGATCCGAATTGCTACGAGAAAGGAACGTTAGAACTCTCTATGAGAGGGCGGCCGAGGACGTGGTGCTCGGGAAGTCTGCCAATCATACGCACCTCAATGTTTCCTCCAGTCTCAGCGGAGAGAGCACGGCCAATAACTGGGAGTGCGCGACGCGTCAGTATACAGATTTTTGAGGGAATCGAAAAGACGACTTACCGAAGTTGAACTCCGAGTCCAGGTCAGTGCTTGGGTCGACAGCAGCACTCGGGGTGAACACGAGAGTGCAGGTAGCAGCGTCATCGCGCTTGACAGCGACCGCAGAGACAGCGACAGCAGCGGCGAGGGCGACGAAGACAGCAGAGAGCTTGAATTGCATGTTGAGGTTGCTTGGTTTGCTTGGTTTGTGAATAGAACTGTTGGGTGCTATGAGACCTAGAGAGCGATTTATGCAGGGCTTTATACCTTTTCTGAGCGGATATTTGAGGCCGAAGAGCCTAGTCATCTATTGGTTTCCGTCTATTAGATTCATGATGATTCGTGCATCGGCGAAATGGCGAGCGTCCAAAGTGTACGTGTGTCAGGAAAAAGTATTTCTCACGTCAGTGTTCTATTACGCTCAAGCCAGTGTCGAGAGGCACATGCTGGGCTTTTCGGAATACTAAAGCTCGGCTAAAGTCACCACGTTTGGACTGCTTTGCCTTTCATCCCTGCGACTTGTGACCCACGGAAGGCTTGAGTCAAGTTCGAGTCAGCTTGTCCCTCAAGCATAGCATATTCCCTAGAGACCTTTCTTGACCTCAACTACAGTATCTAAGCTTATTTACTTCAGGATATGACACCAGGATCGTTCGAAATATCCTGAAGTCTTTCTGGCCTACCCAATCGCCTGTGGGTCCAAGAACGCGACGCGTCGATGCTATAAATAGCACTACATACTTACCCAGAACCATCAACGATCGAGTGATGACGAGAATAATTGGGCTCGGGGAAGGGTCACTCTGCTTGGCAGAATTATGAAACGCTACGTAAGGCGACTGATTCCCTTTGACGGCGGTTCCGGTACTCAAAGAGGGTCGTTAGGCAATTGACCCCATCGATGACCTTGTATTCTTTTCGGAATGTGCCTTCCTTGGAATCGATTTCATTTGCTCAGTCAACGACTGAAAATGTTGCAGGGTTTTGTCGGATCAGAGAGCGTGTGATGCTTTTGACCTATCGATTCGCATTGAAGTGAACGTATGTCAAACTACCTCAATCCTTAGAACCAATCGGTGCCATACCTTCAGGCTCTACTTTACCCCAGCCTCTGAACATTCGAGAACTACTGGTATGTCGCATGGAGTGCCTCAGATCTCTGTCACGAATACTTAGAAGGTCCAGCTATGCATTGCTTTCTCTGTACGTGAAGAGCCCATAAGAAAAAGGACGTATGCAGATTACAGTCTGCTACTGTCAGTGAGATTCAAACTTGGCTGCCATGGGTAAAGATGCTTTGAATGGCTCAAAAGACACTCTTGGTTTAGTTTGAAAAGACTCGGACAAGTTGGACATTTGTATTGCTATCCTAGCGCAAACTAAAGACTTACAAGCCAAAGTCCAGATAACACAGACTCGTAACAACTTCTTTTTTAGGGGGTTTTCTGCAAATATGATCTACTTCAACAACTCCTCATCACATCACCATATCCAAACCCATATCCTATGTTCAACATGAAGCCTTGAACGCGGCAACACTAAGCGCAAGTGACGGAGTCTACGAGCCAGTTGGCGGCGATACCGGGTTCGGTCTGGCCGACCCATCCCTCGATGTCAGCGGCGGTCTGGGCAGCGGTCAAGCCATCGGCAGAGATGGTGTCGACGACGGTGTAAGTTCCATCAGCGTTCTTGGTGAAGGAAGAACCGTGTTGCTGGCGAAAGGTCAGGGTTCCAACGAAGGAGCCTAACAAAGTGATGATGCACGTACGTCAATTCCACTTCCAGTCTCAACGGAGAGAGCCCTGCCGATGACTTCAAAGCATGGTCAGATTAAGGACAAGAGTTGCACGCCCTGAAGACATACCGAAGTTGAACTCGGAGGCGTCCACGTCGACAGGAGCGTCTGGAGTGAGCACGAGAGTGCAGGTGGCGGCGTCATCGCGCTTGACAGCGACGGCAGAGGCCATGACTGCGGCGGCAAGAGCAACAAGAGCGGTGGAGATCTTGAATTGCATGTTGGATTTGGAGATTGAGAGCTGGGTTTACTTGAAACTCGTTGTATAGAACCGGTTGGGTGCTATGAGGACATTGGAGACGAATCGGCCAGCTTTTATACTGCTTCAAGACGGCAAGTCAAGCCCGTAGAGCGAACGTGTTGTCTGAAATCTGTCTACTTGGTGCACGATGATGACTGCAGAAAAGAACAGTAAGCGCTGTGATTCTCACGTATTCATTGCCATTCTTGCCGTAGCAGGGTCAGAACGGAGCAGATCATCGTGGAAACGCATAGAAGTTGTGGTCAGGTGTTTGGGCTAGCCGAATGCCGCGTTTCGACTTATACCAATTAATTGAATGCAGTGACTTCCCTGACTCGAGTGGTCAAATGTCGAGGTTCTCGTAAGAACGCATCATTTTGTACATCCTACCACGGTCCGTGAGTTGTGAGCTGATCGATGCAAAGTCAGTATGTGGTATTCAAGTCATCTGGGGAGCCACTCAATAACATAAGAGCTCGATGTGCCGAAATTGCACGACTTTTTCTGTGGGTCCGCGACAAATCCGAAGACGCGCGACGCGCCTGTCCTAAAAATAGACCACACGCCTGGTCCCCACCATCATGCCGCCAACTCTTGATGAGAGACGCTTAGATCAAGCCCGCTTGGGACCATTATGAAACACCAACTACGGTGGATGATCTTCCTCTTACGGGGCTTACGATTCCAAATGCGGAACGTTCAGCGGTGGATTTATTCATGTCCTTGTATTCTTTTTAGAAAGCATAAGCCTTTCCTCTCTCACTGCAGTTGACCACCTTCTGGAATGACAAAGGACATGTTTCAGGCTTTCTTTCCATCAAGCCTTGCTTCTTCATCTCCGCGTCTTCTATAATATTCTGATATCATGACCAGCTTTCACTTAGGAACGCTGTGAACTTTCGATGACTCTCGGAGATGGACATCTCCAGAATTTGAATAGATCCTGAGTCATATTCTTCGACTTCCGACCGTCGACCTGTCCGTCCTCATTCATAAACGTTCTGAGAAAGAGAGGAATTGAAAAATCAGGCCAATACGCACTGTACAATAGGTAAGGTACCTTCCGTTCGACGAGAGGTTGAAAATGGTAAATGTGGCGCACGGTATCCAAAAATGAACACCCAAGAGACAAAGCGTATTATCCTTCTCGAGCTTGCAAGACATGGCTGCTCTTGAGCGTGCATAGCACTGACCTGGTGCAGCGAGTAAATGTCACCAAGCCGAAGCCTTGCCCTACTTCCATACAGCACAAGGTAGAGTGATACCCAACTAGAAGGGCCACTCAACGCCAGCTTATACATAGTTTGAAGCGAATCCATTTTTTCCTGTACTCTAAATCTGACGAAAAGAAATCATGTAAGCGAAAAGAAAATACAACTACATCGGGTCCAGCAGCGGCGGCCGTTTTAACGTCAACCAAATCAATTCGTCTGAGCGCCGACAGCCTGTAGAAATCGAAGACATCAGTACAGGCCACTTCTAAAGGATTAAACATCCTTACCAATCTCTTCAAATACTCCATGAACACCTGTAAGCTAACATCATCCGTAAAGATGGCCTGGCCAGCTCCAGCACCCGGCGTCGAGCCATACATCGTCGCAGACATATGCGTCGTCGAAGGGTTCAGCTTGGACAACAAGAACCGAGCCTGACTTCCGCCCTGGTCACACACAATATACCGCGGAACAGGGAAGCGGTCGACAAGAAGGTCCTGTGCATCCTGGACGGGCAACTCGAGCAGCTCCTTGAAGTTCTCGTATCCCTCCTGGTCCTGATATCCGAGTTTCCGCCACTGCGCGATTTGCTCGCCGTGGAAGATGAGAATGTGGAAGAAGGTGTCCAGAAGGAGGATCACGTCTGGCTTGATGGACACGCTGTCCAAGAGAACGGGTTGGGGCGGGGTATCAAAGGTATAGGACATGAGGGTCGGTTGAATCATGATCAGAGAGTTGTTGACGTCTTCTTCGTTAAGGACATGGCTACACGAGAAAAGTGCATCAGAAACCGACCGCTTTTCGAGGAATGTACCAAAAGAGTCTGAGAACTCACCGATAGAAAGCCGTCTCATCGGGACTGTTGTTAAACACTTGCAAAAACTGACTCCTGCGAAGGTGGAACATGAATTGAGGATAGATACTGAAATTGTCCGACAGCCTGAAGCTTGTCGGGTCTTCTTTCCTATAATCCGCGAACTTTTGGCAGAGCCTGATAAGCATTCGATCGACCCATCTCAGGACATCAGGAGAGTCGTCGATCTCCGCCTTGAACACTGCAATACGGGACATGAGGACCGCGGCCGCCTCCTGATCAAAGGAAGCGGCGATGCTCGGCGAGCCTGCCTCGGCAAAGTTGCGTGCAATGGTAGTCACGCGTAGTCGTTGTTGGCCAGATGAGTGTTGGTAATGTGTGACGAATTGGATGAGACCACGAGAGCCTTGTTGGAGAGGTTGACCGGCTGGAGTAACGGCCTCGAAGTACACGGCAGTGGCCGTGCGAGGTGTGATAGCATTGATCTTCCAGGCAGACGTCTGGCCGATACCGATCTCCGTTTCACCGACACAAGCCGATTTCTTTCCAGCAGAAATGGCGTGTCCAATGAGACCGGAGACTTTGAGCTCCTTCGTCGTCTAAGAGAGTCAAGCGTCATTAGCACGGAAGATATTTGACTGTCATGTGATCTTCCATACCTGAACGTCGAAAGTAGCGTTGAAGCCCATTTGCAGTTGCCCTTGATCATCCTTGTTAAACACGCGCAAGAAGCTCTGCTTGAAGATGGAAGTCGCGAAGGAGTCAGAGAGCACAATGACACCATTTGTCGAGTTAGGGAGGGACTTCATCTCCAGTAAGCCGACTTGGTCGAGACATCCCGCAAAGAGATCGACAACGTGACCATTGTTAGATACCCTCTTCGCCAAGCCTTCGTAGAACTAGAAGCTGGTCAGAAAGAAAATTATCGACTAGAACCTCAGACGAACCTTGATCGCTCTCTTGTAGTGCTTGGCCGCGTCACGGTCAATGTCATGATGTGACCGGATAGGCTCCTTGAGCTCATTGCTGACGACCATCCCGGGACCCTCAGTAGCGGGACCTCCGGCGAACAACATGATACGAGCACCGGTATTGGGATATGTCGTCTCAAGAAGGCCAACAGCGACGCTGAGGGCAACACCGCTGCAGCGCAAGGGTCGTTTATCCGCAGCGACAGGCCATGGGTCACGCGTCAAAGATTCGAGGATGCCGGTCAACTGAAACTCGCATTGCTGGACAGGAAGCAAGAAGCGAGACGCGCCCATGGCAGCCTGGGGTATCTGCTGTCCAGGGCGAGGAGCTGCGCGATTAACAGCCGTCAGACCAAGCATCTCCTGAATCTGCTTGGGTTGATATTCCTTCCCGCCGCGGAAGACATAGGACTTGCTGCATTCCGCATAGCCGATTTCGTGCACTTGAGTCTACGATTTGAACATTTAGTCTCTTTGACAAGGCTTTACGACACGAAGTATGACGCACCATCGTTCCGTATGTAATCAACCCCACCAAAGCATAGGGAGGAATCAGACTCAAGCTGACGACAATGGCGTCCCGCAGAGCCTTCAAATCCTCTTCATCCAGACAGGTATCCACCACAAAAAGGAATATGGGCGGTACTTGAGCTGGTCGAGCGAGAGTGTATTCAATGGTAGTGTATTTTGGCAGCAATTCAGCGGGCAGGTTGGTGTTGGAGATATCTTTGTAGTGAGGAGGGAATGCATTTCGGGTCAGACAGAAAGGGCAAATCCACAGCTTTCCTCTGATATCGATTTGACTGGAACGAGAAGCTTCAGCACCCGGTAAAACTTGATGTCCCCTGTCCTGCTCACCAGTAGGGATTGAGGATGGCCCGACACGGCGGTTTGCATGCAACCGGCTCGTAGAGAACTGGCGGAAGATCCTCGCGAATTTTGAGGGGTGTATAAAGAGCCGCTATCGGGACGACATTCCTGGTCGCCTCTATGCGTGACGATGGCCATACGTTCCACGACAGACGAACGCCTGTGCACAAAGGTTTTCAGTCACGACAGACATAGACATGTAGGCGACAACACTGACCATCGCGGTCCTCGACGTCTTCGAAATTAAGCATGATATAGAGTGAATTACAGCGGGTGTCGCAGACGACCTCGGCGGAGAAGCAACAGGTGATATCTCGAACTTTGAAAGCCACGTATCATGCGGTGGCGACAAACAACGCACAAACAAAACGCGCCAGTCTCTTTCCAGTCCACATCTATCACCGTCCTATACACCGAGACTATCTACGTGGCTTAGCGCTTGTTGTCGTGGAACCCTTATGTCGGAACGTTGTTTGAACACCCCTCAACGTGCGGCAACATCCGCCCAGACACGTATCTATATGTGTCAAATAAAATTGAGGGCTCGACAGTGCGCGTCTTGGTATCGCAAAGTTGATGTTGTACTTGAAGTTGCACACACCGATTGGTGGCCTATGTCTTGGTGGACCAGACAAGACTAAGCGGACGATCTGAATATGCCAACGTCTTCATCTCTTAGCAGAACTGTTTCCATGCTACATATATCGAAAGCTGCCCTCACCCATGTCGTCTCAGGCGTGGCTGGTGTGCATTGTCAATCCCCTTGCACAATCTGCAGCTCTCTAGGCAGCCCAGCACGTTCCGGTCTGTCTGCATGCATTGCTCAAGGACCCTACGTTCATTGGCAGAGAAAGGTGCATGCCAATCCCGTACCGCCAACTATGTTGGGCACCATGTCTTAACTTGCCTCAACTGTGACCCGGTCTCGTTGAGGGATAGAAGACCGGCTCTCCGCCACCTTATTCGCCAGTCCACTCCGTATCCGTGCCTCTGCCATCCAAATTTACTGACACCTAAGCAAAAGAAAACTCAGTAGTCAATACTTTGGCAGTGTCCATAACACATCTTCGTTGTCAACCTCCCTTAATATGATTGGCGTGAGTTGGCGGGAGGTGTTGGATGTATACGGTGAAGCAACAACACAACGAGTTCTTTACAAGTGACAAGAAATCGAACTATGTCCTGCTCCCCACCAATCAATTTTATTGAGTGGCCGACCTGAAATTGCATTGAATTACAAAGATATGTACTCAAGCACACCACCTCAGAAGAAATATTGGGTAGAGTAAGACTGAACCTCAAACCAAGCCTCGTCGAGAGCCTTGATAATGTCGTCGGCTGCGCCAGATCACATCAGACAGTATTCGGAAGGGTATTGATAAAATACATACGAAGAGGGCCTTTCTCGAGGTCGACGAGGTTCTGCAAACATCTTCCATCAATCATGGGATCGGAAACACCAAGCGTAAATACTGACCTGTTCGATGTGCTTTAGACTAGATCCACCAATGATGACCGCATCTCCATGTTCGCGCTTCAGCTGACTATGGTGCGAGATCCATCGTAAGGCAACTTCTGCCAAGGTGAGATTGTGCTTGTCGGCGACGGCCTTGATTGATGATAGAGCTTTGAAATAAGGATCTTTCCAGAATCTGAGAGCAGAGTGAGATATTAGGACAGCACACGCTATGCAACAAGAAGGTCTTGCCTGCTGCGATAATTCTAAGATGCATGTGAGTTAGCTACACGGCTCGGTAAAATACGATGAGCAAACACACCTGCCCGAGGATTGTGTTGGGATCGAAGCGAGAGCCATTTTCAATGGCAGAGTCCTGAGTCAGGTATCGACCAGTGAAGAAACCTCCCGCCACTATAGCACATTCAGAACATGGCATAAACGAAGTGATGTTCGAATGAAGACTCACATGGACTGTACGCATAGAAGCTGATCCCGAATTTACGAAGGCAAGGCAGTAATTCAGGCTCGATACCGCGATGGATCGCATTGTAGATCCCTTGATATACGGTCGGTTGTATATAACCGTTGGCCTTGCAGATCCCGATGATCTCAGCCACTTCCCACCTGTCAAAGTCAAAAAAGCTTTAGTATTTGACGGATTCGATTCGATGGGCAATGACGTACGAAGCGAAGTTACTCAGTCCAAATTTCTTAAATTTTCCTTCTTTGTAGAGGTCATTTACAACCTTCATCGTTTCTTCGAATGGCACAGTGCGATCAGGTGCGTGGAGATACCACAACTCAATGGAACTGTCGTGCGATGGCTGTCTAAGCACAAAGCAATGGAAGGAGCTAATCTGTACTTACTCAACGTTAAGGGCTTTGAGAGATGCCTCAAGGTTTTCTCTTAGTCCCTGTAATTCGAAAAGTGAGATCAAATCAAGTTCTTCGTCCCTGGTTGCTCACTTTTTCGTCAAGGGATATGGGTTGAGGGATTCCCTGTTTTTGAATCAGAATCATGAGATAGCTGAAGCGACAGGTATCTTTATTGGCTCACTTTCAGTGGAAACACCTTTGTCTCCAACTTGAAGCCCTTGGCAGCTGCCTCGAGCTTTCCCAAATATTCTTCGTTGGTGCCCTCACAGTATATCCGAGAAGTGTCGAGCTATTCGATCAAGGAATTAGAGATATCGTTACAAGGCCAGTGAACATGAAGAACTGGGCGTGTACCTCAGTGTGTCCATGAGACTTGAAAACATCGAGGATGGCTCCGACCTCATTAATGTCATGCACCCTCACCATTTGCTTTCCTTCTTCGCCGAACACCCCCGTTCCCTGTAACAAATAGCGTTAGGACGATCAAACCGCGACGTAATGAATAGATCCAGACCAAAATAACGTTCAAAGCAGTCTTCTGTTCGCTGATGGCCATGTTGTATAGGTTCAGTGTCTTCAACTCCCTGCTCCTTCGAAGGGCTGATATTATATAGCTGCTCGAAGCAGACGCCGGCACCGACGTATGGGAGCTTTGCGTAATCGCGTAGCCATAATCTAGAGGAGATTTGTCATGTACTTGTGCTGGCCCTGGCTATCGATGTCTGTTGATTGGCTTGAAGCGCTGGGAATCCTTCTGGAACGTGCCACCACGATCTTTTGGCGGGTACATATGTCAGCAATAAATTCGCGTAGTAGAAATAGAATCGTGGCACACCAGGGCACACCGTGTATCTGTTCTGAACGTCATTTGCACGCTGTCGTTGCCAGTCGTGAGTCGCGGAGAGAGATGCCGTGGAATGACGTTGGCATTACATAATCTTGATCTAGGGCCTCAAGAACGACAAATAAAGATTACAGAAAGGCAATTGCCGGAATCGCGTTCTAACTCAGAAAATCTTTGTTGTTGAACCTCATGTGCATATCCAACCTGGTCCATACACAGACGGTTATCCAGCTCATTTATCATGTACCGCTCACTGGGGCGTGCTGACAATCTCACTCGCACTTATGTGGACGTCTAGGCCTCTGATACTCGTACTCTGCTTTGGATCCATCTTCAACGGCAAAGTGGCACACCTTGCGACGTTCGATATTCATCTGGTCTCTGCGGTCCTACCAGATTTTTGATTGGGCTCATCCCGAAGACTTACATATCTCTAGATCCCCGGTAATGAAATTCAGCGCTAAGCACTCTACAAATAACTGAAGGCGGTACCCGACTTTTGATTTGCCGTCCTGATCATCCAGCATGTGCTTACTCGTACCCTTCTGGCTTCATTACTGGATGCAACTAGGACAGACGAGGACAATCCAGTAACTGCGTGCCACTCACATTGACTCCTTTGTCGATCTTCGCAGTTGTCCAAAGTTCAATCACAGCTTATTGCCAGTCCCAGCAACCGTCAACCTGCCAATCACCTCTGGCTAACTTTCGGCTTCCGACGCAAGGCCTTCTTTGATACCCTTCCAGTCAAGCACACACCTATGCCTCAACGTCGATTTCCCTTACTATGTGCTATAGTCTTCTGGACGGGCTTCATACTTGGGACCGAGTCAACTTCTTGAAGACGCGTCAGACAATGGCGAGGCTCCGTTCTCGACGCCGTGATCGTAGGTTTCACTACCGTCTTTGCTGGACACGAGCGACGTCCTTGAAGCTCAAGCTATGCAAGTGCATGTGGACGACTCCAAAAATTGGTTACTCTGTGCCTCAAACCATCTTGGCCTCTGCTTTGCCCCGGAATATCGGTCCGGACTTTTGATGACCGAATCCAGGCTGGTGCACGATTTTGGTGGTGCGACAATCCACAAAGCACCAGACATGTTACGACTTGTCCACTTTGGCTATAAATCGAGGACAAGGGCCGTCCGGAGCAGTCCTTCTGCTGAAAAATCTTCCCAAGAAAAAGATGTCTTTTCCCGACTACAATGGTCGAAACGTCTTCTAGTTCCTTCAACATCCATCTCTGTCGGCATCAAAGCATGCCGCTGACTTCAGATCTCTAATGCTGGTCATATCGCCATCGTAAGAGCCTGGAAGAGCAGGTTCCGTGCTGGCTCTGCAAAAGGCGCTCACATTCTGGTCGTTCCATCTTGCATCAAGATTCAGGAAAACACGTCGAAGCTGACGCTGCGCAACGTGGTCTATCTCTGGAGCTCTGTCAGATAGCACTTTGTCGAAGACGTCTCATCTTGGCTGCACTGCACAGTGCATTGTTCTCTTTGTGTTGATGCATGACGTATCAATCGCATTCGTTCGAGCGCGGCAAGGTGTATTGCGGCTCTTAGCAGCGAGCGAGCTTCGCGGGAGATGTGGATGGGCAAGTGTTACCTCAGACGCGTTCGCCCGGCTTTTGCCCCTCCGGACATCTTGGTTGTGAAATTGATCGTATTCTTTGCGGTGATTAATCATATAATATGGATTTTCTGTCTTTGCGATTGCCCAAACATGTCAAAGCCTGCTGCGATTATCTGCGCAAAGGCCTTCATTTAGATAAAGCATAGATAATATACGCAATACATTATACTACGATCAATCAGTGTTCCATGGGCGCTACAGTGTGCTGCGTCTTCGAAGCTGTCGGAAGCTGGGCGCTTGGTCTTGGACGTCCTCAGATAGAAGCATTTGTCGATGCGATGCAGCGAAGTCCTCTAAGCATTGACCTCATCACCATTGATACCGAGGTCAGCAGCATCACGTTAGGCAGACATCTGACATCGACGCCGGCGGCTCTCGCATCAAGGAACGATACGAAAGGGGAGAGGCTCTTGACCGGCCGGACTGCATCCAGAATCTAAAGGCCCTTCTCTCTCCAGTCAAGCCCTATATTAGACAAGAGGGCCTACTGAATTGCAATTCTTTGGATCACTTTCACACCAACCGTTCTCCTCTCGTATCTTCGTGTCCCCAGGTTGAAAACCCATCCTGAAAACCTGCAGATGAAGAGCACCGGAGTTGCCGTCGTGCGAATATTAGGAGGACGAGAGGGCAGTGCTGCGCCGTAGGAAAGAGGTGTGATGATAAGTGGCGGAGTTTGATTTCATTCTCTTTCCTTCCTTCCACATCTTTTGGAAGCGGACCTGTCGACCCGTCCCCTCGTATACCCTATATAATATCCCCTCTCTCGTTCTTTCTCTCCCTGTCCCCAACTAATAAGTACGTCTAGCTCGTCAAGCTGCCCGTCGTCATGAAAAATAACCCCCCGTAATCGCAGGGAACTCACATACGAGCCGTATTCGACCACAATGAACTCGCTATCCCACTCACCAAAGTCCACCATTCACTCAGATGACGACAGGGAGATGCTTGAGAGCCTGCGAGGCCTCAGTATAAAAGGGTTTCAGGACTGGTACGTACTGCTTATCGTCTCCCACCATGCCAGGACTGACCCACTCTCACAGTGCTGAGCCCAACGCCAACACCCCGTCGTCCACCAATGCGTCTCTGCCCACACCACCAGCTCTGAAGAGCTCTCACGTTATTCTGGCTTCTCCAGAACGCCCTTTGTGTGTCTGATTCCACCAGTTGTTGCCCGTCTCCACTCCTAACGATTGCTCTGTAGCACCGGGCACAACTGGTATGGGGAGGAAAGAACCTTCCCACCACCACCCAATGCCCCCCTCTTGAAGGACCTCGACTCCTTCACTGAGGGCACGGGCCAAGGCAGCTTCGACTTCCCGATTACCACGGGCGGCGACGACACCCCGACGTTGCCATTCTTCTACCACCCCACTGATGGCTACGGGGTCGACCCCGTCCCTACTCCCCCTCCCCTCCCCAACTCCCTGGCACTGGAGCTGCTGCCCTCCACTGATCCCACGGACGCAGTGCTGGCTTGGATCGAGGGTATCTCGGCTACCAGCGATGCTACCGCCGCTGACTGCCAGACGACGCCCAAGAAGCAGAGGAAGCGTCGGCGGTCGTTCAACCAGGACGACGATGAGGCTGAGGAGCGCCCTCGTCGTGCTTGGTCTCCCACGATCGATTCGTCATTCATACCTAATAGGGAGAATAGAGAAGAAGAACCCTTAGAAGACGCGGACGGCCGGGCTGAGCCTGAGGCCCCCGGTTGACCCAACGCCCCCATCACACGCTGTCCCTCTAACAACAGGCCTTGCTGCCGTCAACGACTACCTCAACTTATTTCTCATTGTTGATCTCATCTTTCGAATCTCTCTAAAGGGCACTGAAAGTGTGTGCCCATGAATGAAGCTAGCTCAATTCCGTCACTGCGGAACGTTTCAAGAATTTCGTCACAAGAGTGGAATCGTCTATCTATTGTCCTCCTGGGCCTTGCTTTGCCCATGTCTATGGTCTCCCAGGAACTTA
Organism: Gymnopilus dilepis; assembly: GCA_002938385.1. Classification (NCBI taxonomy): domain Eukaryota; kingdom Fungi; phylum Basidiomycota; class Agaricomycetes; order Agaricales; family Galerinaceae; genus Gymnopilus; species Gymnopilus dilepis. The sequence goes on along the minus strand of NHYE01005247.1, from coordinate 394 downwards.
TGCCCCAATCTTCTTTCCTCAAGTCACCTAGAACGATCAACGGTGTTCTCTCTCCACTGAACTATCCCCGTCCATCGTTCAAATCAAGTCTCGTGCTTTTCTCCCGGTAACCTGTATATCTCTCTCGTCCCGTTTTCCTGCTTCACTTTGGACACCTTTATTGGTTGTCCACGTTTTATCTACCTCTTTTACCGTCGTCGTTAAGAGCTCTCTAAAGAGTAGATTTATAGCTTTGATTTCGTCTTCATCTTGCTTTCCCCGCATTTTGTTGCGCCACCTACGAATTTTGGCGTGTTCGGTCATCTAGCGTACAAGCCCCGTATCTGTGTATGTTACCCCGCTTTGACCCCGCCTCCGTAGCCAATATGACTCGAGTTTTGATGGATCTCATTTC
>NHYE01005246.1:0-18441 GCA_002938385.1 Gymnopilus dilepis | reverse complement strand
AGTCGAAGCTCTGACGGGCCGGTCGTTCCTGAGTGGGACCTCCCCAGTAATAAAATCCTTCCTTCACGTGTGATAACAATATATCTAATTTGGTCCTCTCACGTGATTTTGCCGTTTGAGTCTCCTTATTATCAAGGCTTAGAGGGGTTTAACAACGTTCAACGTTCGTTCATATGTAACAGGTCTGCTCTTTGCTTCAACATCACATTACTGCCATGTCATTCCGTAGACGCACAGAAAGAGCAATTTCCATTGCTAATGCTGTCTCCGCTCTGCTTGAGGCCTGGGTCGACCTTGTTACGGAGGCCAGAGACGGTGGTAAGGACAAATCCCTGGGTACCTCTTCGTCCAACTAAATCAACGCTGCAGCCAACTGGCCTTCTGATATCACACCGGCTTCTGAGTTGTTATTAAATGACATATTGGCGGGTGTGTGCTCTCATCTTTCGTGCTTGCATCGTCTATATTGTCACACATTAGGTGCTGCAAGAATCTCACATGAAATGTTTGTTGTGGTTGGCTACACGCAGCCTCATGAAACACAAGCATCTGCTTATCCAGACGATATCAACCTTGGTTCCAGTACAGATATTAATACCCTATCTCCTGCTGCATCTGCCAACAGTCGTCCAAGCTCAACTCTCCATTGGTATAACGCGACTACTGTGCCAGCTGGAATGCGCGCGCCTCCGTCTTCCCCGTCTTCTTTTGCATCCCCAAGTACCCCAGCTACGTCGTTGCCCTCAGAATGAGAGGAGCCATATGATCTCAATGTCCAACCTGAATTCGGTCCTGTGAAGCGGACCTCACTAATCGGGTCATTGACGACTCCTGTTGAACTTGACATATGTGTGTATCTCTCTTGATCTTCTAAGGTGAAATCAAGTAGAGAGGAAAGAAGAATGCCGTGATGTTTCTTGCACTTGAAGCAGGAAGTAAAATGTCATTTTGGAGACTTTCCGCGGTTTGAATAGCTAATAAATATCTTGTTCTGATAGTTATATCTCCAGATTCTAACATTCTCTTCCTTTAACATCCCCCGGTCCTGAAGAGCCATCATTACTCTTTGTTCCGTCATTTCTACTAACTAGTCAGCCAGTATTGTACCACTCTTACGATTTGATCCGCATTCTGTCTATCTCGTCGAGTAATATTGAGTCAATGGGTACAGCTCGCAGCAAGGTTCATCGTGGTCAACGAGTGTTGACTGGTCAACACTCGTTGACCAGTCAACATCATATTCTCCCCGCCAAAGAAACTCCAAAATTCCAAAATGTCATGGATTTCTTCATACAAAGGTAAAATATACCTCAACATGCGAACTGCAATCTGTTGCCAAACAGGCCATAAACAGATCGTTGAATACAGCTGCAGAACTGGCTGCTCTACGAGTAGGTAAGATTTTCTCTGCGTAGAGTGCATAGTTATTTGGAGCAAACACTGGCTTCGGGCAAAGTTTTGCTGCGTCAATCAGCTTCAGACCCTGTAATCGACCTATTTCCACTCCACCCGCTTTCAACCCCCTCTCCATCTAACTGTGTAATCTGACTCAGTCGACATGGGGTCGAGTAAGCTGTCCAAATGATTATGCGGAGAGGACTTGCTTGATTGCCATAAGCATTCCGGACAGTGGAGATTCTTATGACCCCGTCAGTTTGCGGGCTGTTAAAAGGGCAAGGACTCACTCTTTCCCGGCCATTGTCAGTAGAGTCTTGACTGCAAATGTACAAGAAGAAATAAGCGTCCATCCGATATGCGAGGGCCCATGCATATGTAAACTTTTACGGTGGCGCCTCATTAAAATGGAAGGTAGATCCGACATCTAGAGCCGCACAAACACAAACTAAGGGTCTGTCAAAGATTCAGAGCCATTCAGAAGCCTTTCATAAATGTGCAACCCCCTCAGCCGATATATACTCGCTCAAGAATCCTGCTTATGCGCGCGTGCACCGTCCGACGTTGCATTCCCCAATCTATGGTACCGTTCCAATCCTATCGCGACTCCGTTAGAAAAGGAAGGAAGGACATGGTTTATCACATCAAGAGATACCCGCATAGAAGCGTCTCAATAAGCAAGCCATTTAAGTTGGCTACGATGACAACAATAACTGCCAGGAATTTCTACCAGAATGTTCGCATCCGAGTCCGTACATCTCCAAAAGGAGCGACATTCCGAACAAGGCGTCTATGGGCCCCTTCTCACCCGATGGATGATGATAGCCGGGGACTTTGAGCGTCGGATGCCGAAAAGAAGGGCGGTCAAAACCACTCCTGAGCACAATTAAAGTGCCTACCACAGCGGCCCGGTCTAAGGACGATTGGTCGAGTCTGAACGGGAATGAGCAGTGCAAAGCTGCCTACTGAACTCTTTTTTAACAGAAAAGAAGGGCGGTCTCGCACATATCTGGGATCCCTGGGGCGAAAAAAATTGATATACATGTGAGATGACCCTTCGACGTTCCAAGAATTGTTGCTGTTCGTTGTCTGCATTGAGAATTCTTTGTTTTCCATCTGGGAATCGCTTCTGATCTTGGTCAAAGATTTTCGAGCCAACGGGTTCTCCCAAATCTGAGTTGGGAAGCAATATCAAGCGGACAGAGCTGTAAGAAGTCAAACTTCAGAGTTGAGATTGTTAACAATGAAAATACGCGAACCTTCGACTGCGATCATATTCCGCGGGCCGGTCGTTTCAAGATCGAAGGTGGATTGATTACATAATTAATCGGATTTAAACCGCACTGTCGCTTATTGACTGGTTCTGGGGTGTAGGCTTTGGGCGAGTTTCTATACACACTCTCTTAAGCAGACTAGAGGTTCGCCCGTGCTGCGCACGGGTCGTAGCACGAATGATTGTAAAGGATGCGGACAGCTCAATTCTCCTGCCTTCTTGGGGGCTCACGACACATATAACAATTTATTAACAAAGTCAGAAAGGAAGTGAAATGGAAGAGTATATATTACCAAACAACCGAATCGGAAAGATGATCAACTGCCATCCGAGTCCTGGTGTACAGAAATTGAATGGGGCGAAGGAGGTGGCATGTAGGGCTATAGCAGATCTTCGGAAGATAGAAATGTGTAGTATGAGATATATACCAACACGTTGTGGAGGAAGAGAACACACGTACCGTCCTTGGGGCACTCGAGCCCGTCGCAATATGCATGGTAACCACATGCCACAACTCTGCTTCCAATACGATAAAGCCGCCAAAGTTGAATTACACGAAGGGCTTAACCATCCAATGTCAAAAATCAGAGAGAAATGCGTCAAAGAAGAATTAGACTTACGAACGATGGTGACAAAATGTCGAGCATATTCCATTGCCTGGTACACAATACGTCCGGAGAATGGTCTCAGTATTGAGCCGACATTCGGCGTAAAACCACGAAAAACTCACGATCATATTCACAGGACCATCTTCGACCACCAATAACAAACCGTGAAGCCAAGCGGGAGTTCTGAGGAAGTTGTCATGCCGAGTGACAGTTGCGAAGAAAATACACCCACTTGTGGGTTTATAAAGCCAGGTGGATGACTGAAAGAGCGACGGCGGCTGGACGAAAGGCTGGTGTGATTGGCCAGAGGTAGCGGCTGGTATTGACAGCGGAGTGGCGGACACAAACAGCCTGAGAGGTGCCGTGAGTAGGCTTGTGGCTGCCTCAAGCCGTCGCCTTCGATGTTTGGGGAAGCTGGCTTGTGTCGAAAGGGATATGGACCCCTGTAGCCATCAGCAAGGCATTGGGGATATTAATGCCAGGTCGCAAGGGTGTGCGGTGGGTACATGACCGAAATGAGCCTTGGTCATTGTCAGTCAACATTTGGATTTGGAAAGGGCGATGCGACGCGTCGTGATCAACCATCCGAAAGGCGAGGTGGATGACCGCGAGCGAAGACGGCGACTGGTCAAAACGGAGGCCAGTGGCGGTGACTGGTGTCGCAATAGGGGTGGCGGACATGGTAGAATAGGTGGCACTTGAGTAGGTAAGATGGCGCGCTGGCCACAGCAATGCCACAGTCGGAGGACAGAAGGGCGTTGGAACGGCGGGTACATAGTTAACAGGAGAAAAGGGGTGATGCAACGCGACGCGTCGCGATCAAGAGTCGGAACACGTGAGTATTAGGTCAATGTTCTCATTTCGTTTGCGCCTCTTTGTGCACATCCCTTTTCGGCGCTTCTTATTGTCTTTTGTTCTGCTTGGACCATGACTTATCCGGCTTAAAATACCACTCCCTTTCACTCAGCGCCCCGTCATCTCATCCCTCTGTCCATTTTCACTGTGACATAATGATATACACCTCAATCTATATCTGGAATCCAGCTCGACGTGATTATTCCTGTTAGATTGTCTCGATCGCGGTCCCGACGTCTTCGAGCACTCAAAGTCTGCCTTCCTATCATTTCTCGTTGCTCATAGATCGAATCTATTGCGGCCTTCCGACCGCTAGCTCGAGAGGACTCAGAGGAAAAAAGACAAGTAACCTAGAACCAGGGGTGTTTGTACACATCATCACCTCCGAATAGGCAATCTCAATGGAGATCGGACAGTTTTACTCCAGTACCTGCCCCACTTCCCTCTTTCCCTTTTCTCCTTCTCACTTCCACTTCGTCTTTCGCATTCTGCGCAGCTGCGTGTGTCCGACGGTGAGGGTACTTCGATCCTGTTACCTTTTTAAAATCCCCTTTAATCGTGACGTCGGTCGTTCAATTCCTTAAATTTCCGTCCTCTATTTTCTGTTGTTTTTCTTCTCTATGTATGCCATGTCGTCCACAAATATGCCTTTCTCCCTGTCATCCGTCTCAAAACCTCGCCCATGCTAACCTCCTCTCTCTGTTAATAACTGCTCGCCAACAGCCAAATAAGTACCGTCGTCATCGGCTCTGTATGCTTGGCAGTCTTCACGATTTACGACTCCACTTTCTATTTGCCAACTTCTATATGCTAATCAGAAGGGGTGACCAGCCAGTCATTATCCGTACATTCGCCTCATCTGCCCCGATTCGACCACACGCAATACACTGGACACTAGACATGTTAAGTACTTGCAGCACGTCTCAACTGTGTAAAGTTACTTTATTCAGTTTGACTTCTACCCCGGTGGAGCAACCATTTTATATCCGGTATCACTTGAGTGAATGAGAGGAATTGACTGCGGGCACCGGGAAATAATGGCTTGACTGGTGGCCAAAGCGAAGCAAGGCCTGAGCCTTGTAGTGATATCAAGATTAGTCCTCATTTCGTAATTTTCAGTAGGAGCACTTCCTTTTAGGTGAGTTTCTGCACAACTTTTGAAGTGCGTGTTTCAGGACACTGTTTGCTGATGTAGTCTTTTCCGCCCGCATTTCGGCTCGGTAGACTGGGAAAATGACCCTAGTTACACGGGTTGTAGACGGGCTTTTCTATCCTCAAAACATGGAAAACTGGTTCTCGAGGCTGGTCGCAGACGGGTGAAAAGCCAGTATCTTGGGCGAAACGACCAGTCCTGAAATAGGTCATCCGAGCGAGGAATATTCAGCTTGGCGGGTTTTTACCGCCCGGCTTTCTTACGCAGATAGTCCCTTGTTTTCCACGTCTTTAGTATTTGGCATATTCTCGAACTAATTTCAGTAAGATAAACATTGAAGGTTTCGCGAAACGAAGACCGCGGACGCACATCTCATGACTCTATAACAGTCTAAGGTTCAACGGCATGTCAGAGCGATGACTGCCGGTTTGTCTTTTATTCGTCAAGATCACCCATACCATTACGAGCCGGTGGCCAAGAAGGATGGGATGCCCAAAGTACATCTTCTTTTCCCAGAATTTCGGCTGCAAAGCCGACTCCCGGGCAAGTAATCGTATGTTCCATCTTGAACTTCCCTTTTTCGTCTCCTTGTTACTATCTTAGCCATCAGCTAGCTTCCTGATGGGCGTGTTTTCTCTGAGGAATGGAATGGTCTCGATAATCCCTCAGGCGCTGGAGAAAAGAGTCAGCTCTCCATGAACGCATGATCCATCTGCAGGAGCTCACCGTGGTGCTCAAATGATGGCGAATTTCGGACGCTCGATTTAGGATCAAAGTCATTGCAGATAATATCTATTGCCTCGGAACTCGTGTGATTTCTGTAAAGAGGGTGTACTTTGTACTTTTCTTTTGAGCTCTATATTAAAAGATGGTTTTAGGGCGGTTTTCCTGCTTCTACCTCATCGACGACCGGTTACCGCTCTACCACGCGTCATCAGAGCAATGCGTGCAAATTGACGCGTCTCGTCAGACCGCTCGTCCTCTGTGGGAGGACACGCCCAGAGGGATGGAACAAACACATTCATGGGCGAGCGTTATCGAGCCCAATCGCGATTGCTACCTTTTTCCGCGAGTAACTCCAATGTGCATGTCAGTTTGGCACGCTTTTTCACTCGTTCTTGTGTCCCAAATATATGAGGAACGGCAGAGAACGCATTGCGAAGACGCGCGTGCGGGTCGAACACTCACGTGGTAATTTGATCACTCCACTTACTAAGTGTTATTATGTAACCTAGTCACCTTGACCTTGGCTCCAACCAATTCCTGCTCGTTGGCCTTCCATGCTGCCCCAAAGTTTTCTTGACTCGGCCCAGCACCTCTGCTCTTCTATCTAGCATGAGTTACGGTCCATAAGTGGACTGAAGGCTGCTGGGCTTCTTACAATGACGGATAGACCTCCATGTGAGTACCACGAGCTCGTTACAAGCAATACACTGACTGACTATCTTCCTTTCCCAGACATACAATCCTCCTACTTTGAGTCGGCTGCCAGCAGTGCTGGCAACGAAGTACGGCTTGGCTGGAGTGCGTATCGGAGGACGGGCTCATATGGGTGCTTTGGGGTGCTATGCAGACTAGCCGCTAGGGAGAGGAGGAACAAAAATCAACGAGTCAGTCCTAAGAGCTTCGACTCAGGTCAAATAGGTTTTTTACTTTCAAGTTGTTCTATCTAGCTTTGGCGTATTTATCCGCGCTGGCGAATGCAGTCGCGAGGCTTTCCGAGTATCAAGTATTGGCTGCGTCCCTTTGGCGACTATACAATCCCGAACTCGCTTTCCCCGTCGCGTTCTCCGAACACGAGCGACTTCGATACTTGACTTCCCAGCTTCGAGGAGGGAAGTCGAGGAACCGGACCTCACCATTGCAGCGCCGTCGGGAAGGGACGGTAAGACGTTATTGGCGCCACGTTATATGCCACCAGCAAGTTTGCTCCTCCATGCGTGAGGATGGTTTTTCTCAGGACACTGTTAAGAACTTGTAACTGGTTGTTGGTCGCCTGAAAAGATGGCAGAGGTGAATACTTTGGCCCTTGATATATCACCGAGCTGCTTACCGAGGTCCTAAGTCACCAAACGAGGGACGGGCTGCGGTTTGGGGTGTTTCGACATCAACCGCATAATCCAGACGAGTCAAGAAATGAGCTGAACTGTCCACCTGCGTCCAATAGACTCGAGAAGCAGATTGCACAGGCAGAGGAGGAAGAAGGGAGGATACAGGCAGGTGAGACAACTTGTGATACTCGGATCTTTTCCTTCATTGACTTTGAGTGATACCAGGCCACTGAGTTAGGAAATCGGGTTCGGTGAAGATGCTGTTTTGCCCTGGTGATTAGTGCGGTCAGCACCAAGTCAGCAAGCACTGTGTTATTATGGCGGAGTCCTCGGCGTACCCATCAAGATTTGACATCTTTGACGAATAGCATGCCTTCGCCCATCCAAGTCGCCTTGCGAAGTCTGTCCAGAAGGAGTCCAAGACCAGGATGCATCTCAGCCACGACCATCATCACCAGCATCGCAGCACAATCAACCTTCATGACATTGCTTTTATAGTCGTCGCCTAGACAAAGTCAGTCCGTTGAGATTCTGAAGCGACAAGAAGCTATGTTTGAGCATGTGAGAACCGAAGAGACGCAAGTGATGCTTCGTACATATGTCAGGAGAGGGCCGACAACTAGACCCATGCCGGTACAAAGACCAGCACAAGCTTAGTGCCAGGTTCGATCAAGAAGGCGTTATATGACGCTTTTCGGAGAAGAACGTTGGACCGAACCTAGTTTCAAATCAATGGAAAATTTGGAATGGACGAGACTGGAAGGTATGATCTTTCATTCGATCTCTTTATACCAAAGTTTCTGACGTCGACGTATAATCAGCTTGGCTTGCCAGATGCTCAGGAAAGCGAGGGCAATGCTGACCGTGTCAAGGTCGTGCTGCGTATACTCGCCTCGCATGCAGTGACCCAATGCGGCTGGATGAGGGATTTCCCTTGTCTTCGCAGCTTCGACTCGCCTCACTTGCATATCTCCTTGAAGCAAGTTGGTGCCTTATACGATGCCTACCATGGTCGTTGGTGTCAATCCCGATGTTCAAGCTTACAGCGATGAAGACGCTAAAACGGTTGTGGATGGGAAAGGCCAACTGCAGAACTGAATGAAGAGATGCAGCTTCTCGGAAAGGAAGCCAAAAATGACGCCTTCGTCCCCTCTAAGGTTCGAACATCTTCATCTTCATATGGGCTGTTGGTCTCTGATTCTGCGTTGCCTGTGTCAAAAGGGAAGGTTGAGGCTCTGGCTAAAGGCTGAGGTTGAAGCCGACGCGGATAATGCTGTTGATCTACTCATTTGGTCTATACTTCTCCCACGGCAGCACCTCCAAAGCACCTTCTGCTACAGCAGGAGCAGTAGGAACACTGTCGTCACCTTCATTCCCCGCATCCCGATAATCTCTTCGCTGCCATGGGTATCTTCCACGTCGACGACACGTCCAACCAAGCCGGCTAGTCGTATAGGAGTGCGAATGGCGGGTGGATTCACATAGGTTTTGCCGCTGACATTTGGGCGGGACCGTGCTTCTCCGTAATGCATGTGCTCTCGGTCAACGGAATGGCTACGATTACGAAATGCGACTAGACATGTCAAACAAGGCGCAGGGACATGCTCAAACACAGACGACCTTTTTGGATGCTTATGGGCCTCAGCTACATGTCTAAGAACTTACAAGCACCTTCTACCATCAGCAGCCTCACTTCTGAATCCCGGCTGCAACATTCAATTCGTCATGCTCAACGGCGACTTTGTCCCAACGTTAAACCATCGCTGCCAGTTTCTACACAGCCACCCGCACAGCCACATTCACGACTATCCCTCCGCTACCTTAGACAGGCAGCATTCCATCGCCTAGTTAACTGGAAGTGGGCAAGATTATCACGACGGTCGTGAATCCCTTTCGTCCGCACTCGCTCTTGTGGGACCTGGTTGGGTATGTCACCTGTAACCAATCCTCTCGAAGAAGCACACTAATTGCCGCTTGGCATCAGTGATAAATTTGCGAGTTTGGACTGCCTTACTGCCCAGCGTGTTTCGTGCTTGCTCTGTTAGGCTCAGCTAAGCACGTGTAACTCCCACCCACGTGAAACGTGGACGTGTTTTGGCACGAGACTACTTGCTCTGTTGCACTCCATCTTGTTCCTTCCTCCCCCATTTGGTATGAAACCTTTGCGGCACTATGACGATCGCGCAATGTTCCTTCTTGAGTAAGCATAGAATACGTTTATGATCCATATTTCTAATCTTAGACCTCGCTCTGCTCTAAGGCCTTCATGCCGTCTCAAAAATTGGTCCTGCAGTTCTGAGCATCTGCTTCGAGTGTCAAGATATCTTTGTGAGGGATCCCGTCAATGGATGCCTCCACCAATACTCTCAACGGAGTCCCCTTCAATATGTCAGACGTCGAGCTGTGGCAGAACACCACCGACTGGGGTTTTGGCCGAAGAATATATGGGACATTCCTGTACGAGCACAATGGATGTCCATATCTCGTTGGATCAGCCGTAGTACACCTTCTAATGCCAAGACACGTACGCCTTGAGTAGTCTCGCGCAGGAGGCAGCCTGGAAACGTGACTTACCTTGAATTTTCTTCCATAGCGGCTGCCTTAGATTACAAGATATCTGTTCTGATCCCTCGTCTGATTGAGTCCACCGGTCGTTCTGGACATATCATCACTGCGCCTACCAGTGGGTGGGTTTAGAGCAATGGTGAGCAGAGTCATTATTGTATCCTGATCTCCCTAAATATCCGCAAGTTTTCGCATAATTACGATTGCGGCCTACTAAATCTCGACTGATTTAACGTCGTCCTCAATGGGTATGAAATCACAGCCTCTAATCTTGCGCAGGGTCTTCCCATCATGGACAAGTTGTTTCAGGGGAAATTAATTCAAGCCAAGCCACCCCTTTCGTGAACTTGTACTCTCTATTCCTCTGAACTATAACGCTGTTCACATAGTCCGCTGTCTCAACGATCGGCGCTTAGGCACACCTCACAGAATGAGGGGCTTAACCGCGCTACAGAAAGTGAAGTTCTACAAGACCATGAAATCAAAATGCATAGAATATGCTGTACAATTGTTTCTTCAAGTTTCCGCCGGAGGCCGCCAGGAGGATTAACTACTAACTGCCGTCAAAAAGTTGTACGAAGACAGGTGCCCATCAGACCCAAAGGTCAACTGGGATCTGGTAAGCCCCTTCGACCTTCCATAATTCAAACCTGACCATCACAAAGTTTAAATTGAGCCTCGCAATGGTCTCTTGGGAAGTCGCGCTTTGTTTGGAAGGAAGGAGTGTATTACCGGGGAGGTCCGTCTCGGCTTAGGTCTACTTCTTTCTACTACTATGAGGCTCCCTGCCAGCTCAATATTGTGCACCACGCTCCCTTCCCTCACTTGATCTTCTAGAATTGGACGCTAGGCAATGGAGCACTTTCTATTCAGTCCTTTGTTACTGGGCTTCCTTCCGGCTTCCAGCAACGCCCATCAACTGTGTGCCTTCCCCCCCAAGTTGATCAAAATCTTTCTCACCAGGCGTCCTCGCGTCTACTCGGTCTCTTTCTTCATTTCCTTATAGTCCTGAACTATAAACATCCGCGTTCTTCTCTCAATGATCTTGACTGGATTCTCTTGCACCATCAGTCTATCACGCTTCTGTCCTCCGTTATCATCTCTTCCCTCTAGTGTGCCCGTTGTCTACTGACTTTTCTGGCTCTGGACTTGTGTCTTGACCTTCAGTGCATGTGAAATGCAAGTCGTCTGGTATTCGGGTTTGAGGTGAACGTGTATTTTGTCGGCCATATATACGCAGCCCTGATGATTTTCCAAAAAACCTAGAAGTATCATCTTCCGAATTTACTTCTTATAGCTGCCTTGGAGGTTGATCTGCTTGTCATTCAGGCCAAAGTTGACACAACGCTCCTGGTCCCATCATTTCGACTGCTTCATCTCACATTTGCGCTTCGTCAGCTTTGTTTTCATTCCGCACCTGTGTTCCACAAGCATCCTTCCAAGGTTCACCGCTGCGGTCAGAGGACAGACTATTCCTGTTTTCTTGTTGGTTGAACATCTGCACGACACTCTAGCCAATGTCGACCAATCGCGGTGTTGACCTTCTTTCGCTCCTGCTTCCATTGTGTTGACAGCCACGAGAATCTATAGAGTATCCCTCTTACCGTTATCGTCTCTTGTTCTCGTTCTTGTTCTTGTTCTTCCCTTTCCTGAGATTTTAAATTTTCCGCGGAAATTTGCCTGTCAGTACCATCCGACCGATTCTTGCTCTCTGCTGACATCATCATCCGTATATGCCATGATAAGATTCTTGTCCTGTTTCTTGTCACACGTCGAAATCAAACAATGTGCCGATGTCAAGTATTTGTTGGCTAATATCCCTCTAATTAGCCTACGATCTAGTCCCCTCAAATGCTGTTTCATGGACCCCTTCACTAGGACAGTGTTGTACGTCCGATGCAACCTAACTAGTGTCTCTCGCAGTACTGAATTACAATACAAAACCCCGTTGACATGCTGGAACTTGACCTCCATTTCTTGCGATGCGGACACCAGATTCATAGCCCTTTTGATCACTCTCCCCCCTCAGCATGTGGCGAAAAGGAGCTCAACCACCCCTGTCCGAGCAAAATGTTATCAAAATTCTAAAGTCTGACGGCGCACACGCAAAATGTCCACGACTTAGAACCGATAAGCACACGAACCCTGGTTCTAAACACGGCTTATGGTTACTCTCTTTTGAAGCTCTTTACGTGGTTTAAGGTAAGGAGGGTGCTCCGTCTTTCACACATCGATTCGTACCCTTTTCCCGCCACAAATACGCAATTTCATATAGCTAGGTGTGTCACAGGTGAAAGCAATAAGCTCCCTGAGAACTTCTCTGCCAGCTCTTCTTAAAATTTGTTATAATTCGACATCCATCTAAGAAGCGAAGGATAACTAAAAGGAGTTACCTCGCCATACTCAAGAAAGAGCGGCAGGTGCCGGTTGCTGCAGCTTAGATTAGAAAAATGTACCTATCTAATATCCTTACACATTGTGGGGGAATCCCGACAGATATCGAATCGCGTAGAATGGGCATTACGATATAAAGGATGCGTTAGTTTATTGCTTTTAAGTTGTATTGTAAGAGAATAATCCCCGCACCTGACGAAATTCGGGAGCCTAGCAATCTGCGCCGAGATTCGAAAGCAGTTGCCGTTCGCTTGCCTAGTTTATAAAACCCAGTACACGTCGTGAATCTGGAATTGCACCACATCTTGTACCTTCGATGGCACAGAAACCTTCCGCTTCTCAGTGTTCGGGGCGAACGAAGGCCACGTACGACAAGCAGGGGCTGTTGCCAAGGTTAGCTGTGGATGTACTTATCAACATCCTGAACTTCCTTCGGCCATGCGATATTATTGGAGTCCGTCGAGTAAGTCTCAGCCACTGCCTTGCTCCTGGAACTTGACGGACACTGTTCTTAAGACCTGCAAGCTGCTGCAAGAAATTACCAAGCTGCGCACGGTGTGGGTCAATGCATTGGGCGCCCTTATGGAGCAACATTCAATAAGCGAGGCAATGTTTCCCCTTCGAGAAATGCGCGTGGATATCCTGGAACACGTCGCCCTTTCACCACACAGACTGGTCTCTTTGGTCAAGAGATCTAGTGCCATTGAACCCTCGTCAATTCGCACGCTATCGCGTGATCTGAGCAAAGAAGAAAAGGATACCTTCGCCATGCAGGGCGTAGGCCAAGTCAATGATTTGATTTTGGCTTGCGGTGGTCGGTATCTAGTTTCAAATTCAGTAAACTCATCGAGGTGGTCTGTGTCTACCCTCATGAGTGTATGGGATTTAGGGATTTGTGCCAACGACACGGCACTGGTACTTACCCGATATCTCGAGCAGAAAATAGACTTGGAATTGCGATTATTTTTCCCTGATCCTGATGTTTCTGGGACATTTTACGTCGTATCGGTGCAGCGGTCGTCAGCGTGAGTTGTATTGTATATCTCGAATAAATTTTTGTGACATGAGTTTCAGAATCACCGTCCTTATTCATAGAGTCTTGCTCTCGGATTCTCCGTCGATCACTTCCTTTTCGGCACTTGAACTACCAGTCACCGCTCCAACGTCACCTTGCTTGGTGGAGTTGGTTCCGAACTCCTCCAGGATAGTCATCTCCTCTCAACACGACGAGAAGGTCTCGCTTTGGATTTGGGATTTTCTGCTCAATACAGGGGCGCGCCTGATGGGTCCTGAATGCTCGGTAAGAGATCAAATCTATGTGGGTGGGTGTTTCATTTCAGTGTAGAACCTCTGATAATATTTCCGACAGTTATTTCCATATCGCGACACCATCATGTTCGCGTCAAAAGACAAGGTTTCCATATTCAATGTCCCATCGACGTTGCATTCCTATGTCCCTGGTCAAGAGGCTATCAGCAAGTACGAACCTTCCTTAGTCGTTACAGTGCCTTCAAAAGTATCTGAAAGCTATTACATTGATTACCCCAACGCCACACCCACGCCGCCGAAGTCGACTGTGGTTCATTACCTCCTGCGACTGCACCCACATCAACTAACTCTCTTGGAGATAACCGACATATTCGGGCGCGATTCCCTTATTCCAAAGCAGCTCCCAATCAAAAAAAAAATCTTAGACGCCAGGGATGTCAGAGCATTTACTGCTCTTCATCGCCGCGACATTGATGGATGTGAAGGGTGTCTTTCTCTTTCCGGCGTTGACTCAGATGGTACATCAATCTGTATGTTGAACGTTGTGGCATCCCCTGGAGCGGGGAAAGATCCAAAGATCGGCTTTATTAAGGCCAGTCTAAACCATTTGGTTAATATTGATTTAGTAATTCAGGAATTCTGTACATTCCTGGGTCGGGAGTGTGTTTTGACGGCAGGCGGAGACGTCGTGATCTTCGACTACCTACTGCCACGTTAGGAGCCATCGATACGGCAAATCCAGAACATTTCTTGCTTTTTAGACGGTCATGAATTTTAGATTAACACTGACTTGCAGTTGGTATTAATAAACTCTCAGGCTGTTGAATAAGTAGAGTCGCCTTCGTTCGCATGTTTCAAGGACAGTACCTGGAGATCCATCACCTGAGCGGATACCGAAGATTGAGGTGAAGAAATGACGGTATATGACCTGTTGCTGCAACTTGCTCGAGAACGTATTAAGTCCTTCAACAATGAAAGTCCATCTCAGAAAAGATGCTTATAACATTGAGATATGTCAGCCCCCCCTCTCATCACAGCTGTATGAAGAACCCTGAGCTCACCCCCAAAAATTCGTCGCGTGCATTATGTTTTGTACGAACAATCGCTTTGGGGCGACGCACGCTTTACGAGATCCGCAGTTTCCTTACTTTGACCTTGTCATGAGTCAACGAGCCTCCGCCCGCCACCAAAATTCTTCTCCGACTATGAGCTCCACTTCAAGCTTTTTTCTATTGAGATTCACGAGTTCAGATAGTGTTGCAAAGGCTGGAAGAGCACCCCGACGGTCAACAACAAAGTCGCCCAGATTTAGTGACTACCTGGGGTGGTTTCCAAATGCTAAACCAGATCCAGATGTTTGTACAAAGTGAGGGGAAGTTACGTGGATTTCCTTGGTGCGTCCAGGGTTTTGCATATAGCTGACATCCGCTTCCTAAAGGCTGGAGTCGACCCCACGTTCAATTCACTAAGCTCCCAAAAGGAGATCTGACGCACCTTATCATAGTGAGGCCAGTACTCGAAAATGAATCTTGTAACAAAAGTTTTCCCAGTGACTAGTTAGGGTACAGACTCTTTTTTGATCGCTGCTGTTGAAATATGGCGTCAAAACTAAGTTCACGCTGGGTTAGTTAACGGTTTGTGACCCTTTGGGTAGCCCAACAAAATCCTTACCCACAGAATATTGTTTCGCACATGGGTCTTAATTACTAAGCTTCTTTAATGACTCATTAACATAGATTAAGTCTTGAAGTAATCGAGCGAAAGAAAGGGATTGCAAAGCGGAAGCGTCGCAGTACGATGTGGATCGACAGAATTGACCGGATCAGATTCACTGGCCCCGTTCCGTTGATGATCGATTACGGGTGATGTAAGATAGCACGTGCTGCTCGATCTCAGTTCATTGGGCCAGGACAGCCGAGAACTTACTCACTTCAGACCTTTAGCTTTATCAGCCAGTCCTTTCCACGGAAGCGCCCAGGAAGCGAAAGGAGAACACGAAGAATTGTCTCCGTGACGTCAGAACCACCCTCCTCGAACATCTTTCTTTCGACAGTATTCGACGTCCCTTTGCCGACATATACAAGTTAGCGTACACGCCAGATTATTGGCAGGTGCGCTCGATTGGGAAGATACTCCAGGTATACGACTGGCATCTTCTGTGCAGGCACGAGACATGAGAAAACCCTGATCTTCAGGAATTGTTTGCTCCTGGTGGCAAAGGAAAGCTCGTCATTGTTATACAGGCCCTGGAAGGAGACCAGGTTTGGCTTTTCGAATTTCAGATCTTCGTCTGGTCTTACGCTAATATCAAGGCTGCACAGGCCGCGGAGCAGGGCATTGAGGCAGTCGACATACAACAAAGATACATATACATCATTATGTACCTACCGGGTTCTGGAAGCAAGCCCGTACGTACCTTGGCTTCTATAGTCTACATGTCACCACATATGTCCCTGTACGACAGCCAAAGCTCCGGAACGACGGCAAGTCTTGGGCTCGGCTCGTGTTTTTGATAACACAACTCGTCCAGAAGACATCCCAAACACAGAACGCCTGTCGGCTAGTTGTGCGGTTCCTACGGAAATCTCTCTCTCCACGTCTCCGTTCACGCCCATGCCTTCTCTTCTGGTTCGTCGGAAGAAGGTAAAATGCCGTGCTGGATATGGTTCCGTATCATCTGAGCCACGGATGCAGCACCAATGCGCATGCAGCACACATAGGGTGCAACATTCCAGACATCCAGTAAATCGTCACACGCGCATCACATTTCACATTCCAAAATCCTCGAGTACCGTCTCTATTATCTTCCCTGGGTGCGCATGCCTCAGTGCCCGTATATCCTTCAATGTAAGTTTCTTCAGCTCTATCTGGCTTGCTCAGGCCCTGCAAAATACGCAGGTCCATTAGTAGGCTTCTGGGAAATGGTCGGAACATTTGCGTGCCTTCCCTCTTTTCAGCCCTTCTACCACGTTTTCTGACCACCTCGAATTGCTCAGAACGCCTTTGTGCGCAGCTAGCCGTGGCAATTGCGATGAAGAGATTCGCCTTCCACCACATCGCGTCTCTACCCCTCATGAGCGTCTTTTCTTCCCTGTGCCCTGGAGGAGTGAGTGTTGGGGTCGTCGGCATCAGAGCGCCTTTGGGTCATTTCCCACTTTCGTCGCTCTCAATAGTCAATTCCCTTCTATTGTCTCCTCCTCATTTGCCAAGGCGAACCGTGCAAGTCCAGTGTCAGCCCGCTGTTGTACCTCGAGCACGTCAGCCACAGCAACAAGCAGACCCTGTCATGGTGCGTACCTGCTCGATCTTCTTTTTTGGTGACTTCAATGCTGATTTACTCCATTCGCAGCCTCTTGTCCATGTCCCCGGTGCATTCGTGCATCTTCTCGTGCTTGATCGAAGTCGCAGCCCAGCTATGCCAGCACAGCCTGCTGCCGTTTCGAGGACTGTCCCGATTGCTGCGAGGATGGGATTTCACGGGGCTGGAGGTACGTGACTCATTCCAAAGTTATGTGTTTCCTTTGACGTCGACCTTTTGCGACTCAGACAGAATTAATGCTCTTGAACATCCTGCAATGCCGTCGTTGCCGCCAGACGGGCCTACACTGAACCTTGCTTGCGACACGATCTCGGGAAAATGGATATAATCCGCCCTTTGTGCCGATCTCTACTCTGGAAGGGCGAGTTGCTTTCAAAAGGGTCTCGTAGGACCCCGAAGTTTTGTATTCGCTGTGGTGAGGGCAAGATCCAGATTCCGGTGCTTGAGGAACCTCCGGAACCCCTTTGTACATTGCTTTCTTCTGACACCGCATTTGCTGTCACATTTCGCGAGAATATTTGGAAATATCACCGAACCTTTTCCTTTACGTGCTTCGGTATTGAGAAGAACCACTCAGTCAACAGAGGTCGTGGACCGGCTGTCTTTCGAATCTCTGGCGAGCTCTGCCATTACTCTGGCGCGTTAAACCCTCTCGCAGGCCGACCAGCTCGCTATTCGCAACTATATGTCTTCGAGCCCCGAGCTGCTCTTGAGGCTCGCATGCAAGCGAATGTAGGGCTATCTCGAGACTCCACCATCAGTATGTCCCCATCTATCAGCACGCCTTTGAGATCCTTCGTCAGCACAATCTTGAGAATAACGCTGAAATACGTCTTCGGGTTAGCCCTGACCTCGACCGGAGGTGCTATAATCTTCTGACGGCAGAGTCCGGACTGCGGCACATAGGCCCATGTGTCACATACTCGTACAGGATATCTTGCACATGTACTCCGTCAGGTAGATAATCTAACAGCAATTCAGAGATATCAGTCCCCTGTGTCATTTCTTTGAGCTATCGAGTCGCCTTTTACTCGAAAACATCTACCCTTGAGTCGTGAAGACGATGTCACTCTCATAAATAAAGTCAAATAAGCATCCGTCTGGTGGTTTCTTGGTGACCATCCCCTCCTACCTTCCCATTCTTTGTCAGGCATCCGGCTCAGTCTGATCGCGTACCTCCTCAATATGGTTTTCCATATGGCCACGAAACTCTCCCTCGATGATTACAGTGGTGATAGCCTTGCTGCTTGATCCAGTCACCGAATCACGACTCGGGGCATATTCTTTCTCTTGCTTGTCTATATTATTACACAACAACAACTTGTAAGGTTTTAATTGCGCCCAGAAAACATTCAGGCGAGGCATGTCAATCGTTGCCTGAGTCAGCACCCATGAACTCTTCAAGGCACCCCGAGGCACTCCCCGGCGCGCGTGCCAGCCGCTCTCCCCACAGGGAACCCTCCTTCAACGCCCATGCCATCAGCAACGCCCTGGGATCTTCAATAAGTGAGCTAACCTTTCGCCCAAACGAAATGCGCCCGCCCATGGGAAGCCTACCA
>NHYE01005245.1:0-18429 GCA_002938385.1 Gymnopilus dilepis | reverse complement strand
GATCATTTTTCAACCATCCTGGATCTTACAATGCTACTTGCAAATCAAAGAATACTATACTTAGGGTCATTATCAACCTGGAAGGGAGAATACATATTAGTGTGTATAAACAGACACATATCTGCCAAGCTGCAATACTTCAAACTCTCTTTGGAGCCTTGCACATCAAAACAGAGGAAATCTTCTATTATTTTTATATCTTATTTCTCTCATAGTACATTTGAAACAAGATGGGCAACCAGCTGTTAGGAGTCCTAATTATAGTGACCTGTGACCCTACCTGACAAAATTTTGGTTTAGTCGACCTGCCTTTTTTTGGGACAATTTTTGATGGATTTATAAGTGTTAGAGGATTTTGGCATGACTAGTACAGTACACAATTTCTTGGCCCCTGCAATCGTCCCATGGAAAAAGTATGCTCAGGCTCAGAAATTCAGAGATTTTGGAATGGAGCAATGCTGTGTATCATACTATCACTATCACTCAGCTTGTACAAAAAGCAAAAAGCAGATGCACACCTAGTGTCCACTATGTGCTGTCTCATCAATATCCAATAGGACTGGTAAGTCTGAAAATACTTCTAATTCTGTTGAAAACAACCCTGCTTCTCGATTGAGAGATTTGAAGAAAGCCGAGAGAAGTTCTAGAACTTCTTGAAGACATTTTCATAATTCTACGGTTGTCTTATCAGGGAGGAGCAAGGTGTAAGCGGTGTCAGACTTAGGGGTGTCAGACTTAGGTATTTCTTGAATATGAGCAGTTCCATCTCAGTGATTTTGTGTAATATAGCTTGAACACTTGAACAGTCCAAGCAGCTTGAGAGGCCGAGCAGGAAAAAGGCAAAGGGAGAGGGCACTTGTTGGGCCAGCTGCCGGTTGGCAATCAGTGCTCAGCTGTACAGATAAGGTTGTATGTTGGTTGTATAGTAATACGGTACAGGTCAAACTACCGTACTGTCGATGGACATATGTATGATATACGGGCCTCGTCAAAAATTTTGGGCCAACTCAAGGCCTGTTGAATTGAGATTTTCAGTAATGCCAAGTCCCAAGTATAGCACGGTGGCCATGGCCTAGTTGTACAACAATGATTATCTTGCTTACTGTTGATTCTCGCAAGTTTAGGTGAAGGATAAATATGCGAGCCCTATTTTTGGCAGCACCTTGTACCTACCCACCTTGTTAGATGCCCATCCCTGTAGCTTAGACACAACTTATGGTGTAAAATGTTTGATATAAGCACCTATGGATGTCGTTCTTGGCCCCCTCTCGATTGTTTCGATTGTTTTTCAATATATTGCCTTATTGTACCATACACCTGTCTAGACAGCCGTATATGCCATATTTCACACAGTACCGTCAGGTCTCTTTAGAATATCTTGTATGGTACGTGGTATCCCTGAAATTGCCTGAGATTGACCCATTTTACCCATCCATACAGTGTATGGCTGTACCCGTATAACAGTACGGTGCGCAGTTGCCAATTTGGCCTAGTTTGGGGTGGATGCTGTATCTGACATCAAATTTTTGCCCCTCCGGGGGTGGACATTGTATCCAACCCCTAAAATTTACTAAAATTATGCTAAAAATCATAAAAAAAGCCCTGTGGCTCGTTACAACTCGACTTCGCCGTGATCCACATCCACCACCCTTTGTTTCAACAATCGAGCTACTGCTCCAATTATTACCTTGTCCTGCATCAATAACTTTGAATAAACTTCGTGGAAGAAAGCCGGTGTCAACTCCAGGAAATGCATGCGTCCAGAACCAGGTAGAGGTAGAGGAAGGCATTGGCCAGGAGATGCTCGAAGCGTGGAAGACCCAAATGCTTCAACTTTGGGTGCCAATGTGCCAGAAATTGCCGGTGTAAATGTCGGGTTTACTTCCAGACCTGAATAGGTAGATAGGATTGTTCAGTCAGGATGGTGTCCTATTTTGGTGGCGGTCAAGCTTCCACAAGTTCCAGTCATTATTCTCAGTGTCGATGGCCCAGGATGTTAGGTGGACAGGGACAGAGGGTGTACCCATATCTGACCATGGCCTAGGATAATTGAGGGTCCTGTTCCTGCTCTGAAAAGGGACAAAGACTAAAAATATCATGTTGACTGATAAGATTAATTGGACAGAAGATAAAGGCAGAAGGTAATAGTAAACAAGTACAAAATTTGCCAGGATATTGATGTGGCTCATGTCCAAGGCAGACACAAACCATCACCTCACAAAAGTGGCTTCAGTCCGCTTGATGTTTGTACCCACAACAACACAACAACAAATCACAAACAGTCCGCACCCGAGTAGATCACCACCCAGGGGGCTCCTCTCAGGGGAGCTAACACGGACCAGACCAGATTCTATTCTGATTCTGAGCGGTGCCATCATCACTGGACCATAACAGGACTGGGGATTTTTCATGACAGCGCCTACATCATTCTGCCAGATTTATTTCACCCAATGGTTGAATTGGCTCACCAAAAATTCAATTCTTTGTCTCAAAGTAAGTTTAAGTAAGTTTGCTCGAGAAAGAGACACAAATCCGCGAGGTAGTCACATTGGAGGAAACTTACAATGCGGTGCCGTTGCTTAGGTGCTTTTAGGAAGCTGGAAAGAAGTGAAAATACACTCATTCTTTGACCTTGTAAGCTATTGAGAGAAATTGAATGCTTTAAATTGTTGTAGGGATGTACCAAGGAGATAGGTAGCGCAGGTGGTGATGGCACCGCTCAGAATAGAATCTGGTCCGTGTTAGCTAAGCATGACCCCGTAACCAGTCAACTCTCAGGTTCGGACCAGTGGTTTCATCGGCATTCCCCGAGAGGAACCCCCTGATCACCACCGAAGTGACTGGCTCGCGAGTCTAGAGGGCAGCAATGAATCGATATGACACACTTTGATCACTTTCAGAATTCGCCGACTAGTGAGCACAGATCCACGTCGCATTGGTTGAACATAACAATCTGAGTGGCCTACCTGAGGTCCTCGTAAGTACTGCCGTGCGGTGCGCTAGAGTGTCCGACTAAGTAGTAGTAGTACCCGCCCCGTATCCCACTGCGCACCAACGATCAATGTATTTCATGTCTGCCTTCATGCCTTCATGGGTTTTTCTTAAGCCTTGCTGCTGCTCCTTACTAGATGTCCCGATCATCAACCTTGAGAAATGCATCACACTTATCGTGGACAGTAATAGCGAGGGCATCCTGTTTACGAGAATTATGAGTGCCGGATGGTCCGCCAGACTGTCCGGCGGATTGTCCGGCGGACTCACAAACCCTCCGTCCTTGTCACAACCCACAACCACTCTTCTCTGGCCTAAGTGTTGCCCTCGACGCTCCCGACGCCGACGCTTGCCCCTCAATGCCAACCCGACGCTCAGCTCCATAACCCTGCTGCAATGCTTAATGCTTACCATCCTTGCCTTGCCAGGACAAATTTGCAAGGATGTAATAAATACAGGGTCAGGATGGTCAAGGGGCTGGTTCATGGAGAGATCGTGATATTGAATATGCAGTACTGTACTGACAATATATATCTAACTCGACGAGGATGCATTGACAGCTCCCAACACTCCCCCAGCCTTCCTGGCCTCTAACCACCGGCAAACAACATACCCAAAGCCATAATGAGCAGTCCTGATAAGCCTTTGTCAATGCACATCTTCTCCTGCAGCATTGACGGCACAACATGGGAGAGGGATGGCTGAAGAGGGTAGGAGACGAGGGAAGGGCGCCGCTCATCGTGGTTGTCGTGGGGGGGGCGGTGGCGGGAAGAGAGCGGGATCGGTCACACGGAGTCACAGCCAGCCAGGGATGTGCCTTGAGTCCGCCGGACAGTCCTCACAGTTCTCGCAAACGTGACTTTCTGGTAATAGCGGGGAATGATGAGGGCGGGAGTAGAGGGCGGGCGGTCATGCCTCACTCGGGGAATACTATTTTTGGGTATGTCCAGCGGACAGTCCGCCAGACTCGATTCCAGCGGATCCGGTTTTCTGGGCTTCCCTGAATATGCTGGACAAACAAAATCTTGTCACCCGAGCATATCCAGTCTCTTTTGTGACACTTCGACAGGCCTCTCAAGAATAGCATAGGAATAGGAGCATAGGCCGTGATGGCATCTTCTGGGGACCAAAGCGGTTTGAACGTCGGAAGGTCCGAATTTGGAGCAATATAATATTATGACTTTAGTGAATTTTGTGCCAGGGTCGAACTTAGGCTATTGTAGGGAGTTAAGACTCAAAGTTGTCGAACAACCAGAACATCTCGTTTACAGGAATTATGAGTGGTGGACTGGCCCTAGTCAGAGCACCGAAGAGCGTGTCCAGCCCTTCCTCCCAGTGCCATCGACGTCTCTCCACGTCTCTCTCTCCACTTACTTACACTTCACTTCACACTCGGTACTTTGTGGCCAGCGTTCCCATATCTTGAAACAGTCTACAATCCGTAGATAGAATCCCTTTCAAACGATCGATCTCGAGTGCCGGACGTGCCGGAGTGTCCGGCAATCTCAGTTCTAGTTGATCTAGTTGATAGGGTTCTCCCTCGAACGACCAAGAGCAGGGAAAGATAATTACAAGAGCATGAGTAGGAGTGATTTGATGAGTACTGGACCTTCCTGTGGCGGACGCATCTCCCGCTTGTGCTTGTGTCATTTAGCCTCCTCAATGAACCTCTGGAGGATTCATCAAAGCCATAGCCCAACAAATTGAAGCTTACCTGTGTATACCATACCACCACCTGTCTTGTCTTTATGCTTTCTGGCTACAAGTCCAAATGGTCTGGTGGACTGTTTGATACTCAGCAGTCTGCCCCTGCACAATGGAATTGTTGGACACTCAGAAATCATCCCCAAAAGGACTTGTAACATATAATTCATCGATGTATTGAGATTTGAAGTTGCTGTCAGTTGTTGAAAGATAAGATCCTGCCTCTCTGTGCTTCACTGGGCGGCATACGGCATAGCTGTAGCTGCACTTCTTGTATATAATTCTTGGGTTTTTGCTTTACGGTAATGATTGCAGAGCTAGCCTCTTCAAACTCACGCAATCGTTAGCTCGATTACAAGAGTTATAGGTGCCAGACAGTGTTGTAGGCATGACTAAGGCGGACTGTCCGGCGGAATGTCCAGTGGACTCATGCCCAAAGGGAAGTAAGGGCTGGCCACTCTCTGAGACTCTCCGACATAATGAGTGTTCAAGAGAAGAAGGATGAACAAGATTACTGTCGAAGAGAGAGTAGATATTAGGTCAAATTGGAGTTAAATACATGCAGAGTCAGGGACACGAGTACGGCGGAGAGTCCGCAGGAAGGTCTGCCACTCATTGTGTCGTGGACTGTCCGTCGGACTATCCGGATTAGTCGGCTTCTGGCGGATGAGGGTCTATAAATGGCCGTGACAAGCAATGTTACCAAAAAGCCTTGAAGCCTTTAGACGTGCCCAGAAAGACAAACTTGGTGCTACGTTTCATTTATCTGACCTTTCAACCAATCTTCTTACTATCTCGTGTTGGAGGCTGAAGTCAGGAACAGTGTCAAAGATTTCAACGCCAATTGCAGTTGCCTGACATTTATCCTTGGATCTCTGTGTAAATCTAGCAGTCAGAAGACTCAACCATTTGGTCTGCGGTACAACTGGCTTTGAGGGCTCTCTGCTCAGACAGACGGGCAGACGGATATACTCCTGAGGATGACAAGAGGCCGAGTGGATCTCCTGGCCTAGGCATCCTAATTATCTGCTGCGGTGGGGGGGAGATACCAGGAAATCCTCATGATCACAAATCCAATCATTCAGTTCTACGTTGCCCCTGCAGGCAGGCTGTAGGCCACTTCTCACTTCTCTAGCGGACACGGGACCCACCACATGTAAAGAACATACCTAGGTAATAGTTAAAAGGTTGAAGGTATTGGCTGAGGGGAATTTTTTTGAGCCAGATGGAATTTAAGCTTATCAAAGCCGTTTAGTTTCGAGGGAGTGGATGGCAATGTGACAAACTGACGGAACTGACAGCTGACAGAACCAATCAGAACCAATAAGCTTGCTCAGACTAGTGAGCAGAGCTCATGGCTACACACTCAAACCTCAAACTTCCAAATCCCCTTCTATCATCGCGACCTTTCAGTTATCGTGTCAGTATAATAAACTCCTCCTTTAGCCTCCTCCTCGTGTAATGCTTGTAATGCTAATGCCCGCCTTTGCACTTTTGCACATGCAGGCTCAATCCTGCATCTTTCCCTTGCAAGGGATGATGAAGAGGTTAAGAGCTTTGACTGGCTGCAAGCCTGCACTCTAAACTGACGGTTGGGTTGAGTTCTCCTTAGGTCATGGGAGTGAGATCTTTGCCCCATGAACCAGAGCTCGGAGCACTACACTAAATGCATGAACAAGAGCTTGAGGTACAACTGCGTCACCGTCTAGTAGTGAAAAGTGGTAATTCGCACTGACTATCCCTTAGCCCCCGGAGTTTTGTCCTGAGCTCATCAGAACAAGAAATTCAACAATGATATCCTTGGATGATTCAATGATATAATGATATACAGGCTTGATGACTGATGATCATACTCAACGTTGATGAATCCGCCTCTGTCGCGCGTAATAATTGAGAGTGTCGAGCTGAGGTCCAATCCGGGATAAGAGAGGGGAGGACGCGGACCTAGAATGATTAAGGGGATAGAGGGCAGTCCTGCTGCGAGGGTCGGCAGAACTATGAAGTATATTGGAAGTAGACAGATTGAGTTCTGAGCAATGTTTGTTCTTTTTAGTAGACTGCCTTTTTTTTCTCTTGAAATTGTAGAGATGCTTAGACAAGTTGCTTCTCGGCAGGGGTGCTTTGGGATCAGTGGTAACATCATATCCTCCTTTTACACTCCAGCGGTCAACAGAACGTCCTGAGATAGTGCTGTAGTCTTGATTACTAATGAAGTCGCAACCAATGTTGTGCTGGTCCTCAGTGTTTCTCCCGTTTACGACACCGCGAAAAGTGGTAGCTCCATCCACGGAGTTAAATCCCAGGTAGAACAACTGAATCCTCCTCTCCTCGTCATACCATCGCACTATTCGTTGAACGTCGATTGCCGAAGACATGTCAGCAACCCTGCGCACCCAAGAGTTAACGTCCTCCCAGGAGTACCATCTATCAAAACTCCAAAGACAGAGGAACTTGGTTTGGGAGGACGTAGAGATGTTAGTGAGCACGGGTACGGTCGGACGTATCACCGTTCGAACTGGAGGAGCGACTGGCAGGGGAGCACTGATTGGACCTAGCTCTAGACCTGCTATACTGCTGACCGGGTCCGCTAAACTACCCATGGCTTCTTTTTCGATCTCAGATCCAAGGCGAGTGCTCAGGGCATTTGGGTCTGTAGTCCACGAAGTCCAGTCCCTGGCGACTAATGCAGTTTGCCCTGTCATACATCTTGATCCCTCGTCATCTAGACTTAGACACTTGGTTGATTTGTCCACGTCCATCCCCTCGTCTTCTGAAGGGAGTTCACTGCGCGGGGAAGAACAGCAACCGGCATGGGACACTTGGCGAAAGGAAGATGAGGATCGATGAGTGCGTCTTGAGATGTAGTGGGGAGAAAGAGAACCAGGAGACCGGAAACGGACGGACCGAGGTCGATAGGGAGACGGAGGGCGTCTGGAGGCGCGAGCAATTGATCTGCGAGGAGAAGAGGTTCGGAATGGCGAGCAACCGCGTCGATAGGATGGACCAGGTTGAAGATAGTAGTCCTGAGCAGCCCGGTATCTGGTAGAAGTAGAAGCAAACGATGCCGGATACTGACGTTCTCTGAATGACTCCCTACCCCTTCTAGGGTTTCTCGGACTCAGAGACCTCGGGCGAGTTTCGTTGCGTAACGATTCTCGAGGTCGCTTAGTTCTGACTGGTTTGATCTGTTTAACCTGTTCAGCTGTCGACGATGAGATCCCATTTGGGTCTACCTTTTCAACTGCCAAAAGGGATAGGTCGGCCATTCTTCGCCCAACAGTTCCGTATTCAGGTTGCTCGCGACGGTACATCCAGACCGATGGCTTTTGTTGTACGAGAACCTTCCCGACTCGTTCCATAAAGGGAATATCCGGGACTGGCATACCAAAAGGGTCGAGGTCTGCCTTATAAGGAACAATGGGTCTGTCAAGCAAGGCGATCCTTCTGCACATGTCTCGGTCGTAGTACCAGAAGTAGTCCCGGGTGTCAGGTCGATACATCCCTCCCTTTTTCAGTAGATAAGTTTGTCCATCCTCTTGGAGTTCTTGAGCCCAAGTGGTCCACTGCTTCCGAGTATGGACAGCAGCGATCGGAGGGGGCCAGGTTTCCGGATCTGAAGCCAACTCGAACAACTTGTCAGAGTGAGAAGGGGACTTCCTCGGGTGAGAGTAAGTCGAATTATGGTAACCCTGGCTGACAGGGGAAGACAAGAGCTTATCCCTGTGGGAAGTCGGTGGCAACGATTCTACGGGCAGTATAGCATAGTCTTCGTCTCGTTTGATGAGGTTGCCCTGCTCGAAGACAGTTCGCAATCCTTCGAGGCTCGTGCCGGTCACAAAGCTGAAATGGAAGTCGGAACGGTATGACTGGAGTCGATTGACGTCCTGAACAGAGTCTGCTTCGTGGATGACGTAGCAGGGCACCTTGTGTCGTAGTAGCCATAGCCCTTGAGCTTCCGTGCATCCATTGATCCAGACGCCCACAAAGCTGTCGTCAGCTATTGGTACTTCGTGCAAGACAACGTCAGGATTCGTTTCGTCCTCAACCAACGCATTCGCCATTTGACACCACGCTGCCATATATTTGATTTGACGTTGGACCTTGGCGAAGGTGTCCACGGCCTCTTCCAATGCAAGACCGTGGTCGTTGTTAAGCCTAGCTATCTCAGCGAAAGGAGGAAGGGGTGGATTTCCTCCCCAAACCTGCTTTGCGGGATGCTTAACGAGTGCAACTTTCCAATTTTCCACCGCTTGATGCAGGTCGCAAGCCCGCTTCATTAATTGATTAGCGAAGTCGTTTGCCAATGTTCCGTAATTGAGCGTTCCAGAAGTCTTCCATACTGAGAGGAAAGGGCGAAATTCAGGTCGTGATGCACCGCTGGAGTTTCTCCGGATGAAGCCCAACCACGGGCGAGACGCGTCGTAGTGTTGAGGAGACATGGTAGGGTCGAAACGTCCTAGATGGCCGTCGCTTCTCCTTAGATGCGCTGGCAATCCTTCCAAGTCTTTTGAGAGGTCTGCAAGCCCGGGGTAGAATTCCGATTGACGCGAGTTGGGTGACCACAGCTCCCAGAGCTTCTCCTTGACCTGCACTGTACGCCTTGAGACGACGTTGAACTTAGGCAGATAGAAGTGCATAGCTCCGAAGGTAGTGGGTAGCGCAGAGTAGCCGGAAAAGCTGCACAGTCTTTCCGTCATAAAGTAAATTGCATTGGGAGAGCAAGCGTCGGCCATGGTAAGTCGAATGGTGTACGCGAGGCTAATCGCTCGTCAGTCAGAACAAGGCAACATGGCAAGAGTTATAAGTAATGTGTTACACTGACTTATAACTTGTTATGTAATTGTACTTGAATGCCGTAGGACGATTGGTGGATGACAGACGCGAAAGAGGGAAGGAAGGAAGGAAGGTGGTGATCTAGGCTCGGAGCAAGCCCCTGCTCCGACCCGGGAACGGGCTTGCGACAATATCACTGATTTTGATGGGTTCGCTGAAAGGCGTCGCTCATTGGACAACAAGCAACTTCTGCTGTTGTTTTGCACTTTTCTGGTAGACTAGAGCATTAGCTACAAGAGAATGTAAAACATTTTACGGTATTCCAGGTCTCAGGCTATTTTTGAACTCAAAATTCGTGGTGCATTATCGTTCTTGAAACTTTAAATTCCTCTTTCAAATTTTACATGCATGCTATTAAGCATTTAATAGTACTCTAAAATATTTCCATGATTTGTGACGGTCTAATCTGGCGGTATTCGACGTTCGTTGATGAGGAAGCGGGCGGTCTCCGGAGTCTTTTTGGTCCCCTTGATGCGCGCCTTGGGAGCATCTGGATTTGGACAGCACAGGGAAGGAGACGTGCCTCTTCTGCATAATCTGGGCACCAAATTCGTGGTGCATTATCGTCCTTGAAACTTTAATCTTACCAATTTTTGAGGTGAAAACCTTTTATGCGACATATTTGAAATTTCACGACCTTGGGCTGATTAAAGTGACAATTTTATTGTAAGCTTCAGGAAGATAAATTCTATAACTTTACCTTACAATAAAGTATTATAGCTATAAGGTACCTGTATGTCAAATTTCGAGAATAACGGTGACGAAGTCGTGTCAAGCGTCGCGGGCGCGTAAATAAACCCTCTGAGTACTCATTCACACACACTTGAGGGTGTGGCTGCCCTTCTTAAAGAAATTTACTGTAGTTCTGAGCAGGTCTATCCAGAGCAATCAGTCTCAGTCTCAGTAAATTACATTAGGAGGTAGGAGGAAGACTCACAGGCAGGGCAGGGAAAAACTATTCCTATCCTCTCTCAAATACTGCAACCATTGAGTGAAAGAAGTCAATGAACACGAGAGTCCATGATATAATGACAGCATCTGGTGACTCACGCGAGCCTCCAGTAACATCCGAAAGGGACGGGAAAGAGTTCGAAAAGAGATAAAATTGGCGATGCCTCTTGAACGTAAAGAGCAAGAGCAACCAAGCGCCACCTACGGGTGATGCAAATCATATAGCGAGCTGGTAGTCCACAGTAGCAAGTGTGTTGTCTGTGGAGAAGTGAATGTGGGATAAGTTGTTATTGGAGCGCAAACCGGAAGTGCCAGAATCCTGATGAGGTCGCGCTTTCCAATGTCATAATGACCCAGTCTCTCTTGTACTGCAGAGTCGCTCCTAAAACCAAATCCACTGGATTGAATGTGACGGGATTTCCGCCGGAGTATCCCTGTCCACTGTGCTTGCAATACACAAACGCTGAAGATAATTGATAATTTGAGGGGTGGCCTTGGGTAATTGCTCAGCTGTGTTGGGACTGCTAGAGGCAAATTAGCTCGATTTCAGGCTGCTATAGAAGCAGAGGCAGATCAGAAGCAGATATAAATTTAATCATCGAGGGTACGTACCATACAAGCGAGGTTCCAGAGAAAGAGAAAATGGACATAGTCACCGAAGAGTGCCCTGCAACGAGGTAGAACGAAACACCTAAGGGCTTCAGTGTTAGTCATTGTGATTTGTATTTGACTTCTTGCATGCCAATCCACAAAGCCCCGACAACCTTGAACCTGCCATCTGAGACAAATGTGGAAAGCCATTTGTGTGATTATAGGGTCATCAACTATGATGTCGGATGAAGCAGAGGGGACAAAACTCTTGTTTGCGAGAATTGTGAGTGGCGGACAGTCCGCCAGACAAGGGCACCAGATCGGTTAAGATGGACTCCGCCGGAGTATCCGCCGGACAGTCTGGTGGACAATTGACCCAAGGGCCACAGTGGCTGTGGGTCCTATCACGTGAGTGGCCGCCGTTATCTCGCCTAGTAAGTCGATTGTATCTAATTTGACAAATTACTTCGACTCCTGGGGGCAGCATCCGAGGAAATTGAGCACATTCTGCTGATTTGTCTCGCTGTCAATTACCTTAGAATTATCTCATGTAGTCATGTAAGCCAAATCCAAATCAAGGGTGTCGACGTTTGCAAGGGCTACAACATGGTGTTGAAGGCAAATGTCGCTACCAAATGAACGTATTGCCATGGCGGACACCCGTGGACAACGCGACGCCGCTCATCAAAAGCTCAGCATGTCAATAATATACCCGTGAAAAGCGGAATGGACGGAGTGTATGCTAGTTGTGGGCGATGCAATGGGGGCGGGAGGAAGGGAGGAAGGCGGGCGGCCACATGTCGTCACTGAGTATTTTAGGAGATGTCCGGCGGAGGTCCCGACGGACAGTCCGTCAGACTCAATGTGACCACTGTGTGTCCAGTCGAGTCTCGAGTCATAAGCTTCCAGCTCGAAACAAACAATGCAGCCGTCCGAGTTTTTCGCGAATAGGGGTCTTATGTAACCGAGGACTTTCGCGTCTCCCGTCGAGTGGTAGAGTTTCATCCTGATACCTTCCTTAAGTCGAGGAGATTTGGAGAAGAAGCAGTAATAATCTTCTGACATAAGAGTTATATCGGCCGCTTTGATGTGCAAAGCTTGGGTCTCAAGACATCCAAGCCCGGAGGCCATGGGCGAGCCTTTCTAGCATAGGTAATGTCTGCATCGACTCGCTGGGACAAACAAGGATAACTAGGAAGAGAGTAAGAATTGTTTTCATCAAGTCTGACTTCTTCCGTAGCAGTCGAGAGCAAGTCGGCCTTAGAAGGTAATGCATGCTTGGTATCTGACATCCCAATTGCTGGAGAAATAGGTTGAACATGAGGAGGAAGGGTATCCTAACAATTACAACCTGGGGGCCAAAGCCGCCATTCCTACTTTCATGCGCTTTTGTAAAGAAGTGAACATGCAAAGGAGCTCCGTTAGCTGCTCATCTTCGCGCAGAGCGATATCTTGAGAAGAGCGATGTGCAAGAATACTGCTAGAGCTGATGTTCCCTTGGGCCGATCGTGGTGGGCGAGTAGGAGCAACATCTCTCAGGCTCTGGCGCCATTGTTCAATATCAGGAGGAGGAATACCAGCTAGGCGAAAAGGTCGAACAAAAGGGGCGGGGTCGGATGAAGCGAAGGCCGCTAACTGGGAGCGAGGGGTCCTATCTAGATACTGTTGATATGTTGATATTCCGTCGGCTTGTTTAGGATCGACACGGTGGGGCTCTTTCGTAGTCGAATGTGGGTCGAAGGAGTGACAAAATTTGCTGACTGAAGCGTGTAGAGGCTCATCGAAGAGCGGATAGGCATCCATGAAAGCTATCCCGTGGATTATCGACCGATTAGTGACGACGTTGCCCTACGCAGTCGAAAAATCCACGGCCCACATTTCGCAACAACTAAGTCGCGAAAATTCCTCGTTTGCTATTAGACTCGATGACCAGGGTTAAATAGCGTAGATAGAACTTAATCATGGCGATCATTGAGGGTTTCGGGGGCGGACTTTAGCAGGACTTGAAGTCCGCGGTGCCCCCACCATTGTGACGCGTCCCTGTACGAGCTTCAAAGGCTGAACTCGAGGTGAACTCGAAGAAGCAAAGACTATTGAAAACAAGACACTACGAGGAACAGGGGACTCACGCGCTGTTGCTCGCTGATTTCCGGGGTAGCCGCGGGATTTGGAGGCTGCACTATTGCTGAAGCCGGGCCTGATTGCTGTGATGAGAGGGACAAGGGAAAATATTTGTGGAGGTCGACAGGACGGTGGCGCTTGGGCTTGGGCTGCCCTTGTTGAACCACCCTTCTCAATAGCTATGTCTTGTGCTGGACCAGGTTTATGAGCCAGAAGTGCAATTGGTGGGGGTGTAGGTGTAGCCATAGAAGCTACTGTGAAATAAACTGCGCAGAATACAGGTACCTGCGCCGGGGCAGAAGGCGTCGTAGCCGCTCAGGATGATGATAACATACGCTCTAAAATGGCTGAGTCAACAAATTTGTTTAGCAGAAGGGCTTGGAAGAGAGCGTAAGAAAGTTGTGGATGCCTAACAAGCAGGATACGAGCTTGCTCGGGATGAGTTATGATAAATGCCTTACAAACGGTCATTGCAATGCTTGGAAATCCAGATGAAGTTACACTACCTTCATTTGAGCCAACACTTCCATGATCTGGTTGGGAGGCATGGTGGCAAGGGTTTGGGTAATGCTATCAAGAGCAGTTGAGCCTTTTGGAACTGGAATTCCAGGTGGCGCATTGGCTAGGAAGGCTTCAGGGTCATTACTTCGAGCGCCACCAGGACCACGAGCACCATCCATAATTTGTCCTCTTACAGTAGTCTTTCCTTCGAGAAAGGGATCGGGGTCTGCAAGGTCAATTCGGAGTGGACGGCCGCCGACTTCGGTGCTGTTCAAGTTTCGTACGGCTGAAAGCGCGGTTTCGTGATTGGAAAATTCGCAAAATCCATAACCCTTAGGCTTTGCAGTATCCCTATCAAAAACCAGTCTGCAGGAAATGGTTAGTTTGATCCTGCTGAAACCGAAAACGGTGAAAATACCTGAAGCCAATAACCTCTCCAACAGATTTGAAGATCTCAGCAAGCTGTTTTTCGGTCACATTATAAGGCACATTTCCGACTACGATCCACCAAAACGTCAGGGACCCATTCCATTGAAGAGAGATTAGAAATGCGAACCAAATACAACTTTACTGCCCATAGCAGACACGACAAACGATAGTATCTCGAAATTGTTGGTCGTTTTGAACGCTCGATGTACTGATACTCTGCTGATACTAATGTACAAGCAAGCTGGAACGAAGACCACAATTAAAGTACGTTTTGCATGCTGTTCCCTTTCGGCGCTTCTTTATTGTCTTTTGTTTTGCTTGACCCATTATTATTAACCATGCTTGAAAGGTAGACTCGTGCCCAGACGTTCAGAAATTGATGGGACGAGATTCCCTCTAGAATTTCAACTTCAGTGTACTGTCTTTCGTTTTCAGGACGAACTTTTGGACCGCTCCGGACTTCTTGAGGCCTCGCCTGGTGGGAGGGATCCGACATATGGCGAGCTCTTACTCTACGTACATGATCCACGGACCGCACTTGAACGCCAGCACAATTCAAGACTCGGGCAGAGACAGTACATACGTCATCCTCGAAAATCACCGATATGCTCGCCCCTATGCACCAACACGATCGTCGATACAATCTGCCTACCCCTACCACAGATGAAGTGGCTTTGATCCTTCCTTCCGACTGAGCCCAACACGGACGAAAACTCCACCCTGCTTATGTGCCTTTGTACCACGTCGTACTCTTTCTGTATGCCGGGAACGGAAGAATGGATGGCATCCCGACCCCAAATCGTGCATCTGGATGGAAATCGCACCAGATTGACGCAGGCTCAGTTTCTCGCATATCCACGACGATCCTACGGTGGTCGCCTCCTTCTGTCGTCATATGCAGATGCCAGCAATATCAAGATGCCCTGGAACTTCAACACTCCTACACGGCCAGACTGCTTACGACGTCTCGAGTGTAAAAAGAGGGCTATCATGAATGGCATCTTCAGAGTTCCAGAAGAGAAATCTGCCTCACATCCACTGCCTCATTGTTTTGAAGGACCCATACTACGAGCTCTCTTCTCCCGAGGCAATCGACTCACGTATCTGGACTCATTGGCCTGGCTAGCCACTATTCGACACTACCAAACGGCTAATGGTGCACGAACATTGCAGTGATGCCAACAGCAATACCCTCTGCATGGAGAATGGGTCACTCTTGCGTCCTTAAGGTATTTTTTCGAGTATTTGCACAAAGGTGGAGGAATGGCCAAGCTCGAAGATATGGATCAGAAGATTAATGAAATCATGAGCTAGGTAGGTAGGTCGCTGTATCGCTATATTTGGAATGCATGACCGAGTTCTGAGCGAGCGTCAGGTACGCCTTCCTGGGCGCCACCTAATAGTGAGACCCTGATGAAGGCCCGGAAGTCCTTCTGTTCGGAGCCTCTCAAGAAAGGACCGCGCTCACAGCCTATTTTGAAGTAAACGGGATACTCCACCTGGGGAGCTCACACGTCAGTGGAGAGTTCCCCAGCATATTTGATGGTTGAGAAGGACTGGGCCATTCCACAACAACGAGAGATTTGCCATTGGCTGCGTGTACTACGTCCCCCTACAGCTACGACAACTGCAACGATCTTAATGTGTATTCGTCAGTCTGCGGGGGAAAAGCTCGCTACGCAGAAGTCGTATCAGAGTCTGGAGCGTCAGTCAGACCTGCGGGCCCGCCTGGTACCGCGCATAATAGAGAAGAATGAAGTTGAACAGAGAAGTTGAACATAGGAAGAGCTCAAACTTTTGTCTAGAATATTGGAATACTCAGAGGAAAATGTAACTTTTTCTCGACGGTGTTTACCCCTCAGCCGAACCGGTCCTGACATGGTTCCTCCAGGCAGATATGCCAGTCTGAATATTTTCCAACTATGAAAATATGATTGTCCAGAGTATGTTTTTGGATTGATTTGCTTATTCAGAGGCCCAAGGCGAAGGCCCTGATGATTCCTGACAAATGATCATGGACCCATCATCGTTTGGCAGTGGCCCTGGCTCATACACAGTAAAGGTGTCCTGACCGCAACCGCTAGTTCATGCAATAGTCGGACTACTGGTGTTTGCGCCATCCAGAACATTCAGTGCCAACCTACTGTAATGAGGGATGTCACAGCGCGCATTAGCATTCGCTATGACGAAAGCCCCGAGGGCACATCACCCCGAGTATCCAGTATCGACCCTTGCTCACAGACAACTCTCATTAACCCCTCCGCAGACTGTCGAGAGTCGAAAGCTGTCCCCAGAGTGTAAGTCCGGTCTCCCCATCCCTACGGTCATCCAGCGATCTCATCATTGTCGAATCTGATACATAGTAGACATCGAATTTTTCGATGCGAATGATGAAATTTGATATTTAAGTTCTGATTCTCGTTGTCTTCTGAACGCAAGTTCTGATCGTGTTACCTGCCCTGCTTTTCAATATCATATCATTACCCTGCAGAACAACGTGCTTCGACTATTTCAGATGCAAGTCAGCCTTCCATAATAGACCCTAGAGTTTCGGGCGGTATATTGGCATGTCGTCATCTTCGTCTATGCCATGTTCATGTATGATGATGTATGCGTTCCAAGAAGTAGTCAGGTAGTGAGATTTGTTGCAGATCGATTCCAGGATTCCAGGATAGACGGACTCAATTAAGAAGTCCCCGTTGTCCACCAGCATGTCTTGAGGTCTCGAGGAATGTAAGACCCTCGCAATTTCATCGGAATTGCGACCATGACCAATATCAAGGTGTCAACGCCAAAGTTCAGAATTCTTCAGCCTCGGGGTAGCCCTGCAAGCGCATGTTCTGTCGAAGATGGACAAGGTGCATGAATGGCCATATTCACTTCGTAGCTTGCTGCAGATGACTCTATCAGGGAAATAAAGGAACGTTCTGCCTGTACTGCCTGGTCCATCAGTGAAAAACAGCTGACCTTGATCTTCTGCAATCAACGGAACGTGGCATTGAGGGTCAGTTGCAGTCTGCTAGGGTACGTCCGGTAGAACTTGGTCCAAAAGGTATAGACCATAGTGGTATCTTCCGTGACGTGCTGTAGGTTGGCAAAAGAGTAGAAGAGTAGGATTGTCGCAAAGAGATGTCGTAGACACATCTCCATTCTCCATCATCCTCCAGAAGCGGGCCTTGCTTCGCTGCGGCGAGGAACTCAGCTGGTGCGACGCCATAGAGCGAAATATTTTCAATCTTCATGCATATCTGCGAATGGTCAGAACAGGAAAGAGAAATCACGGACGGTCAGAATCAAAGTGTATATGATTTATAAATATGTAGCTTTGCGGCTGACAGCTCATGCTGAGGCAAATCGGCATGATACGCACGAGAACTGCAGAATACGATGAAGGCATTGAATGAAGAAGCAAACCCAAAGTCAACGGACAGAAAGAAACATGAGCGAACAGTCCTAGGTTAGGAGAAGACGACAATCGCGATGAATTAGTGTCCTGACTGGAAGATTAAGAGGACGAAATAGTGCAGAATAAAACTGGAAATACACAACTTAGTTGACTGTGGGCAAGGAAAGACGGTGTTTGATAGTTCATTGTGAGTAGAGCCAAACATATAGAGACAGATAGCAGAGGCAAAGAGCCAAGCCTCATTGGGGACCTCTGTGTCTTGGCTTTGGAGCCGCCGATTGAGTCTGGGTTGGAGTTGGCAAATTTTCTCTTTGAGAAGCTTGGAGCTTGAGAGGGGGGCAAAGGATGTCACACTCATCGTCAGCAATAATCTAGAACAACGAAGTAAAAGTATATTACCTCAAGTGCCGCTGTTGGTGACTTCTCCGGCAACATCTGCTTCTGGATGCTGGGTTGCAGGAGGAGCTGGAAGAAGAACCGTTTGTCTGGCACGTTCTTCACACTCCTGGAGTTCGCGCACCCGACGACGTGGCTATGCGAGTGAAAACGACGATTAGGTACCTATCGTGGGCGTAAAGAAACAGTTGCATAGTTCAGGTGAAACTTTATGCTCACGAAGTTGTCCTGCAGCGATAATCTGATCCCCGCGTCATTTGGCATGCGGCATGCTTAGAGTCACTGGATCGGACAGGGAAGCCAACCCTGTAGCTTGTTGCTCACGCAGCTGGCCTTCTCTTTCTCGCGTCGGCGCCGTTGACCAAGAAAACGCTTGCTGATATTCTAGACATTAATGGGCGACTGCCTGCGTCCTGGATTCGCTAAAAAAAGAGTGGTATGTGCAAACGTTATCACAATACCTGGGATGAATCCACAAACCACTTGTGTTAGAATCCACTGACCTT
>NHYE01005244.1:0-18392 GCA_002938385.1 Gymnopilus dilepis | reverse complement strand
GGGAGAGAAGGAGGGAGAGAAGGAGGAGGGAGAGAAGGAGGGAGAGAAGGAGGAGAAGGAAGATTTCCAGGAGCCTCCTCCTCCTGTGCTGGTTGGGGACGATAACCCGGACGTCTGTGGGGAGTATATCTAGAGAGGCGGACGTGGTTGGGTAGTCGACAAACTATGAAAGAAGGTTGACTTACATCGACGATGTCCTCAGGGTTCTTGTCTGGCATTGACCCGCCAGGCTGCAAGTCTTGTAGGTCAACATCAGGCGATATCTCCTTGCCTTTCCCTGCGAGGGTTGTCAGCCAAGTGGTCCAACATCTTCGAATTTAGCTTACCCTTGTTAGGGGGATCTCTCGCAGTTGGGGAAGATTCGACCGTCCACTCTGCCGGACTTGCCTTCTGCCTGGCCAATAACAAGAGGATAAAGTCTTGATCCTTTACGCCTATCATTCCGAAGGTCTGGTCGTCCAACAGCTCTTTTCCTGATATAGTAAAGATACAGCATATAAGGACATGTGTTAGATTTTCGGAGTCGACTCTCAGGACTGACCAGAAAAGACAAGCTTCTGAATGCCGACATCGTATCCCTTCGAGCTATTGATCTCAGCCTTGAGCCCAGCGACGGTCTGAGAAGGCTCCAAGGAAACCTGGACGAGAATCAAACTTCAATAAGCAGAGGTATGAAAGGATAGAAGGGATATGCCCACCTTGAATTCATCCCGCATAGTTCTGATGCTGACCGTAGCTGCCATGGCAGATGAGTCCTGGAGATCTCGAGGAGCGAGCCAGAAAGATGCACTTCTTATAGTTTTGTGGTCTTCTTACGATCGAATACCAGCTGTATTGCTTTGAAGGTAATGGCGATGCACACAACCAGCAGCGCCTGTCATTTCACAGCAAAAAAAGCTATGATACTTCGATATGACTAAAGAAAGTACATGGGCGAGGAAGCTGATTTCCGAAAGCCGACTATGACCGTAGAGCGCGGGCAGACCTCTCAATCGTCTTCGAATACAGACGAGAAGGACACCTGCAGAAGCATGAGGATGCATCGTGTTGATAGATGAGGGCACAGACTGCGCGTCTGACAGCGAACACCCCAAATACATGCCCGATCGCACAGCCGAGGAACATGTTGGTTCCATGACTGCCACGTTCCCCGTGTTAAGCGCCCGCTGGATCATATCAGCGTCTGGAGCTTGCAACAGAGAATGAGGCTTTTTTCGAATCAGTCGATGGCCCATACAAGATAGATCTTAGGTCTTGCATGAAGTGGACCGTGTTGAAGGAGCTGATGGCCTGAGGTGGAAGAAGGGTTGTCCGAGAATCGACATGACAGCCTCCGTCGGAGGGCTCTGTACAAAAGCTGTGATGGCCATTCAGATACTCGGATGAGCCCAGCTGCGAATACAATATTCTCACCATCGCCGCAAGGGAACTCAACTTTTCATAATCAAAGCACTTAGTCTGCAGTGCCTTCGAGTCACCACCCCGCAATCATATTGACTTGAGATAGTACTCTAAGCATAGCAAGCCTCGTTACTGTTGAAACATCGTTCTATATCCTGAGGACCTTCGAAATCAAATTGTCGGATTCCGGAAGCAGATGCAGCGTGTACTTTGAATGCATGGCATAGGAACGCTCTGTCGGTGGAAAGAGTCTTTCAGAGGAGCACAGGATTGCACTTGAAAGTTGGAATGGCTTTGGATTCTGGAAAAGTGGATGGTTCCAATAGTTCCACAGAGAAATACTGCTCCATTGTTAAGCAGTGCTTGTCAGTTTCCGAGTAGGAGGCGCGATACGAGAGAATGCGTAAGGCTGACGAGATGTTCTGCGTATGCAAGTCGCAAGTTAGACGCAAATCGTGAGGTGAAGCAATCAGACGCAAGCAAAAGGACTCGGCAATTGCCGGGTACTCGCCGCACCGGCATCCGCTTCTTCCACCTCTCCACCACGAACTTGCCCTAATCTACTCCAATCCCCTTCAATCCCCCTTTCCCTGGCCAGGCTTTCTCTTTCTTAGTGCTCCAACTACTTGCTCTTTTGCATTGAGTTAAAAATGTTATAGGATTCTGGTCTGAAGCAAGGTGAGCCAGAAGACCCTGGTAACCCCTAGTTGTCTAGTTTAACGTTGCGTGGCAGAGGAATTGTGCAAGATTGGTGTCAAGTCTTCTCGTCTCCCGGCACAAAAACATGGCAACTTGGACGAAGATAATGGTCGCGCAAGTTACTAACTAGCAGCTGGCTCCCTAAGAGCGGAGGCTGTGGATCCAGCAAGTACGATCGACGTGAGGTACAGAAATCCTATGGACGTACTAACTATCTCTGGAATAGTAAGTCTTCTTTATAGGATACCATATGTGTGGTCCCTCTTATCGTCCAGCTTTTCAGCATGCCGTCTGCACCATTACCTACGGACCTCGAACAAGAAGTGGTACTGGACTTCGCCCTGAATAATTTTCTTGTCTCGAATATGTTACTGGGTATGCTATCCAAGAACGCATTTACATTCCTATCGTTGACGTGTCGTTATTGGTTAAAGGCATCTATACCGTGGTGTTTTTCAGCACGTTGTTTATATGTTGTGAGCCTTCTTCCATTGTTCTTTTCCGTTCCAGATATTGCAATTTTGTCACCGTAACTGATTATGCTTTCAGTGACCAGAAATCCAGTCCAGAATAAAGTTGTCATCGGCACGATCTCATTATCATATCTGATCTACGTGGTCGAGAGCGGAGTTCAGTGGTACAATGCGAAGCGGGCTTTTGTAGACAACGGGCAGACGAGGCAGGACGTTTTCGTCACCCTATACAGGAGTCCTAGCGAATGGTATTTCTTTATACGGGATGTCTGCTACTTTCTAATGGCTGCTTTGGCGGATGGCCTGCTTGTAAGAAAGCACAATGTCTGACCCTCATTCTTTCACTGACATGCCGTCTGCAGTTATGGCGATGCTTCCACATCTGGAATCGGTCTGCCTGTTCCATCTTATTGCCGTCTTTGTTCATGTTATGTGAAATCGGTATGTTCAAAAGTTGCTGATTAGTAGACCATTCTGATTGCTTTGCAAGGGGTTGCCCTCTCGCTGATAATTATCGCCTGTGTCTATAAATTGAAATCGGTTCCAGGTCCCGATCGCATATTGGACGAACTATTCGGCGTAGGCACCTTCATGACCCTTGCCACCACAATGTCCGCCACGGTCCTTATCGCGTACCGGATCCACACTTTCTCAAAAGAGGGCATACCATGCGGTTCGAGAGTTAGAATACAGCATGTACTTGACATGCTCGTCCAGTCAGCGGCAGTTTATTCTGTGGTCACTTTTGCAGCTGCTATCGCATCGGTCATCCCCTTCACTGTCAAGAACAGCGCGCCGTTGACTGCAGCGCAAGGATATACATGTTCTTTCTATCTATTCACTGCTGTGAGTGTGGGGCTGTCCCCTTCCTTTTCCTGATTCTAATACCCTCATGAAAATTAGGGTGCTGGACCGACTGTCATGGTTGCCCGAGTAGCCATTGCGAAGACTAGGACAAATGCCGACGTAGTATCCATTCACCTGTCGGGTCTACATTTTCAAAGCCACCCCACTGTCCAAGACCTTGCATGATCCAGGAGGGACTCTGTCAGCATAGTTACTGAAACCCAATAGGAAGTCCACATCCGCCAAAAATCAGAAGGCAAGTCAGGCGGGAAACCGCGAATTGATGCTGAAGGATCGTCATGGGGCCTGACATCCTTGTTCTGTATACTCTCATCTTCCTACGAAGTCATTGTCCCAATTTAGGCGTTTAAGATAGATATGTGATGTACGTCTCTTTGAGTCGAAAGGGCCGTACGTATATCTAGTCGAAATGGATATGGCTTTGCTTGACTTTCTCAGCGACGCTTATCTTCCTGACATCACATCTGAGAAATATAAAGCCCAGGTCATATATCATTGCCTCGTCATTGTGGGGTACTAGACTATATTTACAAGGTGCATGATCTAGAAATAATTACTTTTTTTTGACTGCATTGACGACAAAACTCAGGGCTTTCCATGCACCAAAACATCGAAAATGCCGGACAATCCCATGTAGAACGCCAGAGCAATGAAGTCGATGTACTCCCTAATTTCCACGATTTTGCCGTTTCGAACGGTAAACCTCATTATTGCGTTGCTCTCGTATTTCTTGTCGCCAGGGCCGTACGCTTTCCTTAAAACCTCCAGGACACCCGTCTCCCCTTCGGCCGTGAGGCTCAGCAAATCAGTGGTGTACGTGTTCGCCTTGGCAAAGAGGTCGCCTAGCATCTTTTGCCTTTGCTTATATGGCATGTCGCCGGCCAAGGAAATTTTGCTCTTGTCCCCATCCACCCACCAGTTTGCGTCCTCCGACGCCAGGGTGTCGAGTTTGTCGTAATGGCCAGCTTGGACGAAAGCGAGCCACTGTTGAAGGATGGAGTGGGTGTTTTCCGTACTATCGTGTTCGGGAATTTGATGGCTTAGATTGCCACTAAGTTGGTGTGAAGCAACTGCGAGCATTTTATGAAACGTTGTCCTGAAATTGTAGTTGATTGAAAAGGTCGCTTGAAGACTGTGGTCTGAAAGTCCTCAGGGTGGTCAATCGCTGTAATTAGTATCGCTTG
Organism: Gymnopilus dilepis; assembly: GCA_002938385.1. Lineage (NCBI taxonomy): Eukaryota > Fungi > Basidiomycota > Agaricomycetes > Agaricales > Galerinaceae > Gymnopilus > Gymnopilus dilepis. Next base: position 13,768 of record NHYE01005244.1, on the reverse strand, counting down.
GGAAATGACTCACGCAATGCAATGATACGTGCTTTAGAGGGCGGACAGTTGGGGAGCCACTTGGAGATGCTCCCTTTCTTTCCAATGCAGCGTCTCTTTTATACACTTTAAGATCATCTTTGGAGCCCATCATTACAAGGGGCCCAGGAACCACTCTGACTCTATCGAACACAGCACCTTTGCGATGCCAGGGATACTGGAGGCCTGCAGATTAAGAAATGAGTTTCATTCCGTTTCCTTGTACTGATGGGCCTTCCGCTGCCCAAGCACTCCTTGGTCGGATGTACAGGTGCTAGCTTTGGCCTCGGTCGTTAATCTCACCGACGTCGACGGACTCTCTGCTACACAATGCGAGGTTGCCCCTTGACAGGGTTCAACCCCTGTCCCATACGCTCTGCTCAAGGAAAAGGACGATTTTCAGTTGCGGACGCTTTTTACCTAGTAAAAGTAGCGTCGGGTACGTATACGCTGTGGGAGGGCCCAAGCGGGCCTGCAGTCTTGACCCGAGTTCGACGGCCAGTGAAGTTACTGGCATACGTCAGCATCAAATTTGTTCACAACAGCTAAATTCTGCTCACGTTGAGATCTTTGGCTATAAAAACAATTCTATGTTCAACCCTTGCACATACTCCACGCAAGGCAGAGTGAGTAAGCAAATTGCTGGAGTGATTCGAACTACAATAGTCGCGCGTTAAGATCAGGATCAAATTCTTTCGCCGTGAACATCGCGATTGGTTTACCAAAGCAGGTTTATGTAAAGACTTGTCTGGAGCGGGGAATCATCCTGTGATCTTCCCTGATGCGCCTCGCAGGCTTGCTTGCCAGACGCATTCCACAGATAAGTGACTGACTACAGACAATCCGTATAATTGTCGTGGACAATTCTCGCAATTATGTCGAGACCGAAAGGAAATCCGTCGCCTAAATTGGGAAAGAAAAATAATACACTGTGTGGCGCATTGGCGTTGCCAGGTACTAACATCACGCCCATGTGACTTCAGCGCTTCAGCCTTGGCTACCGTGTACCGACCAAGCTTAAGGCTCAAAGTAAACGCGTAGCTGTCCCTGCGAGGATATCCATCTCTCAATGGAACGGCCTATTCACGAGAATCTCTGCAAGCCACGTCATCGAATGAATGCTGAGCGGCCGACTTCCTCATCATTACCATCGAACGGCAGTGATAGTGGACATCGGACAGCTCGATAGGAACTCAGAACAGCATCGTGATGGCTCCACAAATTCACAAGGTGAGGTCTAACCTTGCGATAACAGACAACAAGAATGGAATTGAGGTTAGCCTTTGTAGCATCACGGTCCACAGATAAGGTAGGGCAAGGCTAGTGATGAATCTTCTTTCATTATGGCTTCAACCAATGGTGTACAACGACCATGACTCCTCAAAGGCGAATCGTCCAATGAGACTCCTCTTCAATTAACGGCAGAAGTAGGTGTCAGGTTAGACGAGTCATACAAGCTCTAAAGGCGATCAACCCGGTGTACATATGTTATCTGCGTACTAGTCTTTAAGTATGAGTCGAACAATGTGCGCTCTTATAGTGACACTTAGGAGCAGATGACCTATTCATCAAAGAAGTGTTTGCCATCAAGCTCTCGAGAGGTTGGCTAGCTTGCTAAGTGGTACCCCATCGGTTATAGTCCGATAACAAGGACTCCAGCCATGTTCAGGTTGACTCGTCTCTATTTCTACGGTTTTACCGGCAATTCTTTTCGATCAGGTGCGAAGAACATGGTGGCAGCATGGAAGGAAGCAAGGTCAGGACATACAACGAAGTCCGTCTGTCTGATCCAAAGAACAGAGAGAAAGTCTGGAGCCGATAGCGCACATCGTGCAGTCATGATGTAAGGATCAGCCATCGTCATATATGCACTCTAGAACACTGGCCGTTATATGTGTCTTGTGCATGCCCGAGGTTGCATCGAGGAAAACCTCCCATGTCCCTCGGAACTTTGCCTTAAAATAGTGAAGGTGAGAGTCGGGAGAAGGATTGTAAGATCACCGACTTACGAGAGGATTCCAGGTGATCTACCTCTGTGTGATATATGGCAAGCCGTTAACGTTCCGAACGCCGAACGGAAGATAGAAAGGAAAAGGGGCAAGCACCTCAGGGGACCTAGGCAGACCTGGATGAACGCCATTCAGCCAGCGCTTGATTCCCAATAATACATTGGAAAAGGAGGCGGGTGAGCGGCTCTCCGGAATTTCGGAATGCAGCAAGCAACACCTAGGTCGCAAGGCCGATCGTGGAGTCATTTAATTAAGCAAGGGACAGCGAGAATGACGAGAAGCCAGCAGAGTGCCTTTTGAATTCTCTTTTCCACAGCTGGACGCCTGCGGGAGAGATCAGAGTCGTGGAGTCAAAAAATAGACTTGGATTCGTCCGAATTGAATAGAGATGCCTCGTTTCGAAATGCATTTGTTTCGGCCGTTGAGCAGCAGGCGGGTCATCTGATTGTTCACCCTTGACTGTCATAGGCATAGAAGATATTTCTGTGGCCGGCGTTGACGAATCGGAGGATGAAATCAAGAGTAGCATGGCATTATCATGAGATAGACAGCTGATGGATGTCGATGGGAGAAAAGGTTGTACTCGCAATGGAGGCTGGTCGCGAAACAAGGTCCAACTGTTGAGAGTGCCCGTGGCCGACGTTCTTGAGACTTTTTAGACTCTTGATCGGGAAAGCACTCGAGATGGTGAATGCGCTGCTTCATTGCCAAAGCGCAGTGTGATTGCGCAAGGCAAAGCAAGACTAGTACCCGGCATGCATCGACGTTCAGAATGGAACTTTGGCCAATATTAGCTAGCGTAACACACAGGCTGCGACAGCCAATTGCAAAGTCGCGCAATGGACCTTATCATATCTCTCACGTAAGGGCTATTATCGCGAAGTTTAGAAGACGAGGACGACGTCTGGATGGGTAGATTCTTTCATTTTGCTCACAGTATAATGAGTCGGTGCCCGATAGGTGGCGATGATCGTCTTCGAGGAATTCATTTGTCTTGTTCCGTCTGCGGATTCAGATAGGAATCTGCTGGCTGCAGTTGCATTTCTGTGGATGGAAGAGCGTGTGTGGCAGACCGTGCCGATACCGAAGGCGGTAACGTGGCGGGAAGTGCCGTATTTGTTTCGCCCGCACATGCCTAACAACGTGCGTAAACGGAGCCAAATTTCTGTTGTGATCATCGTCATCAACGACCACTGGTCAGGACATATTCACTCTTTTTCTTGGCATTTTTGCATCCGTCGGTCGCTTTAGGTTGTGGCCATGCAGGTGAGGATGGCGCCCCGCTGTAATCAGAGCAAAGAAACCGGATTGACTACACGTTCTGTTGTGGCGGAAAACGTGGTTTGCCCACTAGAATATAGCGCCACTGATTGGACATGCGATTGCAAATGTACCTGAAAGCCACGCTCTCTGGTATTTACTCCAGTCTCCAGTGATACCGCGGAGGGAGAGGGCGATTTCAGTGACGAAACAGAGTGAGAACTAAATCCACTCCATTTCGTCATCGCGCGATGATCGAACCCAACCTTGCGAAATAAAAAGATAAAATAAATTGCCAAAAGCGCACACTCACAAAAACGCAACTTCGTCCCGAACCTTGCGGACAGCCGAGTTGGAATGACATACATCAATCCGTCATTTCCCAACCCAGTCCTTGTCTAAGCTCTAATTTTGGCGCTATATAATTCCCCGCCCTCTCTTCTCTGGCCAGTCTTTTGGCCCAGGATGGTCTCGCTGTCCATTTCCGTTCACACCTCCTTATCGCGCGTCTCGAGCCTCAAAAGACTCCTCAAGACGCAGCCCACTGCCGACACCGCCAGTCCGTCGACGACGCACGCCGATCCCGCTGTCTTCGAAAGATTACCTACGACCGTCATCCTTGAGATTGGACGCCAATCTGACCTGCGAGATGTCCTTCATCTCAGTCTTTGCGTGAGTCTTCGTCGTCTCGCCTTGGCGATATATCCTCTTTGTGCTCAGACTGCCCTTCCAGTCGCATCGACTCTATAAGATGCTCGCCCCCATTCTCTTTCAAACAGTAGAATTAAAGACGAACAAGCAGTGCAAGACGACCCTCATCGCCCTCTCGAAACGCCCGGAGGTGACACAACACATTACACGGCTCATCGTGCGGCCGAACAGTGTCGAATGGACCGACCCCGTCGACGAGATGGACGAGGATCTCGTCGCATGTCTTATTGCGCGTATGGCGGATCGCTTGAGAAATTTGGAGGCCTTTGAGTGGGATGGTACGGAGATGCCGGACGATGAACTTTGGTCATCATTGAAAACGTCGTAAGCATTGTCAATCTTGCTTTGCATAATTTTATCTGACTGAAAAGTTAGATGCCGACGTCTCAAGCGGATCGCTACCAGCATCGGTGAGGACGCTTTCAACCCATCGAGTCCTGTTAGTTCCCTTCTTCCCCTTTGGCCATCAAAATTCCCCTCTTATCTTGCCTTCCTAGCTCTGGGACTTTGATGACCTCCGACAGGTCTCATTAAAAGTTAAATGCCACTCCCTCGATTGGGTATCAGGTGCGCTCCACCCTTTCCCTTCCGTTCGATAATTAATGAAATCCAAATCTTGCATCTTAGATGGTCTCCCGAAGCCAGAGAAACTCCCAAGAAAATTTTGGGCGATGCTCCTCGAACGATGTCCGCGGCTGGAGGAGCTCTCCATAGATGGTCCTACGCCTTCTCCAAGAATCTTTGACATCCGGCATGTCACCTCTGGCCGATGGCCTCGCCTACGGAGTATAACCCTTGGCGACATGTTCTTGATTGACTCCCTCAAAGGGGAGGAACAAGCCCGAAAAGATCATGCGGCCTTTATGGCATTCTTTATCGCCCATCCCGGTCTCAAGCATATCTCTATGCAACATGGAGGCGGAAGTGCATACTTCCCAGGAGCTTTTGTCCTCCCTGCCTCAGCGCTGCCCAATGTACACACTTTTGGTGGACCCCTGAAATTTGTCAAGACCCTTCCGTTCCCTCAGCGACTTCGACACCTTACCCTTACTTCTCTACACCACACCCCATCCTCATTTCCGCCCACTTTCTCAGTCCTACAAGAGCTCCGGTGGCTGGAGTCTCTCAGCATCTGGATTGACTTATCTTTTGGCTCTACGACCTATGGCTCGCTCGCATACGGACGACGGCTGAGCACAGAGAACTTGAAGGGTTATCAAAGATTTGACGATATTCAGGTCATCAAGAACCTGCTGGTTTCGAGGCCGGGTCTGAAGCATTTGGAACTGTCTTGTTTCACGCGGCCGACTTTCTCGATCGTGAGTGCTCATTCTTCTTTTGAATTTGCAAGCGAAGTGCTTATGTTATCCTGTAGCGAGAATTCTCTGCCGTTCTCCAGAGTGCTCCCTCACTCGAAACGTTTGTTCTCACAAAGGTGTACAAGTACAACGAGGAAGACATGACGAGAAGTGCGGCACGGTTGGTCAGTCAAAATCCGAATATCCGGAAATTCACCTTGAGGATAACGCATGACTCTTGGTTCACGCCTGGTGGAGGCAGGGTTCGCCAGCTGGGCACCTACGAGGTCTTGGAGCTGGTTGACCCCAATGCATGCATGAGCACGGATCTCTCTGCATCGGCCTCTTTTTCTGCGTCTGGCAGCATTGAAGGGTCTACGGAGGATTTTGGACGAGTGTCCAGCCGGACGTCAACTGTGACCTCAGCCCCACCTTATTCGAATTTTCCGTCGACCTCGCCTACATCCTCCACGCCACTTATGTCAACGCCGACGGTGGCTCTGCTGGCACGCGAATGGGGTCAGTGGAGTCTGATGGGCAAGGAACACTGGAAACACTTCGTGTATCCTATCATTCCGACTGCGAAGAACACCCCGCCTTCCAGCTGGACAGGCCATGCGCTTGCGCAGGGTATGGGGATGAAGAAGCATGGCAGGGCGCATTCGAATTCCGTTGGTTCGACTTCTTCGACTTCCTCGCAGAACCTGACGTGGCGGCCTCGGAGGGCGTCGTGCTCTTCTGTCGGCGGGTCAGTCAGTACCATGGTGTGGGATTCCTCTCCCAGGAACAGTTCTTCGACGTCTCATTCTGCCGTTGCGAGCTCCCGTTCGTCGTTCTCGTCGATGCGCGATCTTCACCAGCCGCCACAGAGTCAGTCGCAGGTCAGACTCCCATCTCAGGCTCCTCAAGTCACCTGGGCGCCGACCGTAGAGGACAGAAAGGGAAAGGATGGTCAAGGGAACCCGGGCTCGGTGGCAGGTTCTGATCAGTCGAGTTCGACTCCAAAGAAGAAGGGTAGGAGACTGGGGTTCTTTAGGAGGAGGAAGGCGAAGGAAGTCGAAGCCTTTGATGAAGATTATGTTCTGGTATGAGCGTCTCTGGTTGGTCAAATTTCGGATGCTTGCCAAGCATTCGTCTTCTCGACCTTTTCATTCTTTCCTCACATCTTTCTTTTCAATTTTCTTCTTTTCTTGTCCTCGGTCGCCACAGACCTAATATTCCACTTTCATTTTGATACCACCTACACTACATTTCTTACATTCGTTTATTCTATTTAATCATCACTATTTGCTGTCGATTTGTGCCTTGGGTTCTATGTTTCTTGCTTTGTCACTTCCCGTTTCTTTCTTCCATCTGTCAACTCATGAATCATGATCACGACATCATTTGGCATTGACCATACGGCATTTATCATCACTCTTCATTCATTTACATAGAATTATTTCTGTACAACGTCCTTTCTTTCGCATGCATACGTAGCACGACATACACGCAATTGTATTTTTCACCCCATCCAGCAGTGATAATACGAGTAATGACATCAGATTCAGAAAATGCTCCAATTTATTGATTGATTTATTTTCTTTGGCCAATCCTCTGCAAGACCCAGGGAAATTCTGTCATGTCGCATCCCGAGATGCCCATGGATAGGAAAAAATGATTTTCCAGCGCCCACAAAATCACAAAACTCAATCTGACAAGTGCGCCTTGCCCCAAGCTGCATGACGCGCGACGCGACGCGTCTGTTTAGCGATCACGTGAAGTCTGGACAACGAGTCCGAGATGAAGTAGGCTATGACGTTGTTCGGCGGTATTCGTGTTCTGCGAGATTCTGAGTTGCAGCTCCTGAACATTCCCGACTGCATACACGACTTTCTCCTCAACCTTCACGACGACGACAACAATGTTTTCTCTTGCCAAGTCTGCTTTGCGACCTTCTTTTGCCCGGGCTTTTGCTGCTGGCAAAGCCTACAAGCATACACTTCCTCCTTTGCCATATGCGTACGATGTAAGTCAACTTCGACAATCGAGCACCGAGGTTTTCCGAAGTGCGGACAGTGCATGGTTGCTGACCACATGTATGTTTATAGGCTCTTGAGCCCTACATCTCGGAAGAGATCATGAAGCTCCATCACACCAAACATCACCAGACCTATGTCAACGGTCTCAACGCCGCTGAGGAAGCCTACGCTGCCACTGACTCAGTGCCCAAGAAGATTGCTCTTCAGAGTGCACTGAAGTTCAACGGAGGAGGTCACATTAACCACTCTTTGTTCTGGAAGAACCTTTCACCTGCTAAAGAAGCTGGTGGAAAGCTCGTCTCTGGTGGGGCTCTCGAAAAGGCTCTCGTCAAGGACTTTGGCTCCGTTGAAGAATTCAAGAAGAAGATGAACGCAGCCACCGCTGCTATTCAAGGCAGTGGATGGGGTTGGCTCGTAAGGATGGCCATCGCATTATTATAATATCGGCTCTTAAGGTTTCATTTAGGGATACGACAAAAACACCAACAAGCTGGAGATTGTCACGACCGCCAATCAAGATCCTCTTCTCTGTAGGCCTGTTCCTCATGCCCTCGCTTGAAGTTGTCTGAGATGAATATGCCACGTTTCTAGCCCACGTCCCTATCATTGGCATTGATATCTGGGAGCATGTACGTTGAACATCTGCTTGAGTCATCAATAGAGACTGATTTGCCATCCTTTCGTCACAGGCATTCTATCTTCAGGCAAGTGAAGCACATTTGTATAACGGCGGTCGGTCACTGACTTCCGCGCTTGTATTTCTGTCACCCCACAAATAGTACAAGAATGTTAAACCCGATGTACGTGTCTTCTACACTCATTATAGTACCACAATGTCCTCACCCTCGTGTCTTTCACAGTATCTCAATGCCATCTGGAACGTCATCAATTTCGAAGAAGCTGAGAAACGATTCGTTGAGGCCACTGCGAACTAAAGCCAGACATACAAGGCGCAATCCTCTCGGAGTCTGCGGGCTGATGCAGATCACCGATTTTTGTCGCGTGCATGAGCCGCGATTGCGTATCAGTTATCGTATGGAAAACATGTAATGTCAAAGCTTAAATTCTATTGGACTGTTCCTTTTTCTTTTCTTTTTCCTTCATCTGCTCATAATTCGCCCATGGCCGTGCCTTTCAGGACGACATCAAAGTGACATCATAAGCAACGATGAGCTGGACCAATCGGCGCATGTTGTAAGAAAATATCCTTGACATATCGATGGTCATATGTCGAAGAAACTCATCTCCGAGCCTATGCTTCTTTGTGCTACAAAATGTACCCCAGACGTCGAACTAAGTTGGACCTCACAAACGAGATATATACCAATGACATCAGCTGGCTGCACACAAGAGGGACAAAGACGTGCTGGGGTGTCATCGCTGGATGATCGTGCTGTAAGTCTTGTCCTTCTCAGCTTCAATTGTACTGACTGGGCCATATAAATGCTTGAGGGCGTTCGTGTCACTACCTGGTCGTCCAAGGTTGGATAGTATTTGCCGGAATGGTAGTGCAACTGCCCGTATCACCCTAATCATATTGCCATGGCTGAAACTCTATCTCAACTTCAAACAGGGTTGCATTTCACTCTGGTCATACGAGGTCAAGATTTGTCCCCAAGTGGAATCACCGTCTCTGCTTTGAGCATGTCACTATCAAGAATCAGGCTTGTAGAAGGCCCGTGAAGTTAAAAGTTCTTTGAAAAACTCATTCAAGTCATGAGTTGTTCATGCAGACACATTCCGGTTCGAGTATAGGACCACCTTCTATGAGTTTCAATGGCCAGCGTCACAGGTTTTACTAACGTTCCGCTCTGTACAAGACACATGCCGTGGAGATACCTCGACCATTTGGAGACTCGCTATTTCCGTTGGTGTGCGTTGGTTGTAAGGCTAGAGAGTTTTCATCGATGACCACCGAAAGCAGTCGATATATGTCCTCATAGCGGACTTGTGCCTGGCGCCAGCCAAGCTGCCAGGTTACAGAGAAGTTCACGGGTGGGTCCACTCCGTGCTAGCAATTCCTCGGTGCATGTATGAAACCTTTTCCTCCAGGAATCTTCTTTCTTGGCTAGCTTGCAGACAGCTGGCTAAGCTTTCGCTTCTTTGCAGCATGCACGAAGTTCCGGCTCCTCTTCACACCGTTTCTGATGTGCTGATTGTGCCCCTCCAAAACCTTGACTGCCCCAGAAGGCCTCCCTTCCAATGCAGTAGAAGAGATAAGCGTCCGTGTGCGTAGGTGTAATTTGTAAGTTTTAATACATATCTTAATTACCGTCCTCAAGCTCTGCTGAAGTGTGTATGAATGGAACAGAGCCGAAGAACTGGTGGCGCTCTGTTCTAGATATATCTACGCAACGCCCTGGGAGTGGATTGGGAGTTTGCCGCTTCCCGGGTCGTCTTTTCTGGTGCATTCGAAACACTTGGGGACAGATTGTAGGTGTATCAGCAGCCGATGCCCGTTTTTTGCTAGCAGCAAAAGATAGGCTTTCTTCATATCCCCAGAAATGGCTCTTCTGTCCCATTGGCATCCCCTGCACAATTTTGACGAGACCCGACTGAACCCACGCCATTTTTGGCTTTGTATACGTTGACAGGAACCCATGGCTGATCAGAGTGTCTCGAACGGCCTGATTCCTGACTAGCAGCAGAAGAACACTTGCTACCTCCCTCAAGATGCACATAGCCCTTGTTGCTCGAACGTCCTTTCTCACTACTGCAGGAGAGAGCATTTCCTAGCTTGGTGATCATCGCTATGATTCGCGGAGTTGGAAGTCGTCGACGAGCTTACGATCTCCTGTCGCGATCGCTTCCACCCGCCGGTGCTAACCTTTCGTTTTAGCTCAAAGACTTGCTTGGCTTTTGCGCCGTACCCGCGTCCAGCGGAGCGCTCCACAAGGGCTTGTCTGAAAAGTAAGTACCTTTTTTGAACGTGGACCTGAGTATTACACTTTTCTGTCCGGAAACTCCCTTCAGAGGTAATTCGTCTCATTATACCTTTCAAGTGTCATAAACAATAAACAGGACCACTCACTCCTGACAGTAACAGATACCAGAGTACCTTCCAGATTCCACCGCCGCTTGACAGATCGCCATCCCTGGGTGCTTATCGCTGGCATCGCGGGCCTGGATTATGTGACTTACGGTGGAGCTCCCTTCACAAGCTTTGTCCGTTCTTTGGCGACTTTCTCCCATTCCGTGTCAAATAAACTATTCACGTTCGCAGGGCACGCAGCATCGATGAGACTTTTTGGACGCTACGCATACTTCTTCGTGTGAAGACAGTAAGCTTTAGGGAGGTGATTCAGCAGCTTCCAATACTTGGTTCATGAGGTGTTCGGCGTGTTCGGCTTTTTGAAGCGGTCAAGATCCTTGAATCCATGCTCATGTCCTCGAGTCTCTGTGGTAATATACGGAACCACGCGCACACCTGGCGCAAGCGGACTGTAATGTAAGTGCTAAAGCATTTTCGCTGAATTCGAGCCAAGTCTAAAGTCCGTAGGCATCATCATCTCCACGACCATTTGGTGTTTGCAACAATCTTTTGTCGCATTTCGATGAGTTCGGCATGCGCACTCAGACGTCGTGACGTGATAATATACATCTCCCAACGGGTACCTTGGCCAAATTTAGCCCATTGACTTGTCGATTACACATGTTCAAGGACCTTTATGTAAAGTGCTGCTTGGTTTCAAGAAGTCAAAGACAAGGTTTGTGGAATAACCCCGAACTTCCGCCACAATCACTCATTTTAAATAGCTTGTTCGTCTTACGGAACCACTCTTCGTACTCATGCTTTAAAGCGCCTAAGAAGTGGGCTCCATAATTCTGTCGACGCTCCAGATCGTATGCAAAGACCTGTACTGTCTCCCAGACCACGCAGGCATCGTGCCCAGATGACAGGTTCTCAGTAACCCACAGAGCCCGATTTCGCGGCTCAGCAATCCGCATAAGGAAAGCAGTGATCAGCCGAACAACCGGAACACGAGGAGCCTCGATATCCGATAAATTGGGAGCCTGGCGCCCTTGTCCGGGAACCCAGTTTTCCCATCGCACCACAGAGGGTCTGCCAGTGTCGTTTGAGATGTACAAGGCGCAGACTTTGGTTTGTGAGTTTGTCCTTGTGGATCATACAGCTCTCTGAGTGATTACAACTTCTCTTACCCGATGCAGAATACAGAAACAACGTGCTTGCAGGTGTTAAATAAGAGACGACTGCACCTTTGCTTTCCCTTTCAAAGCCTTCTTCGTTCTTTTCTCTAGATCTGTCAAATCAGGATGTTCTCGCAATACAATTCCTCTACACAACCTCTGTCCTCTTCTTCTCAGCCGCAGGTTACGCCGACTTACCCACAACAAGCTGCGTACCTCGCCTCTGCTACGCACTCAGGCATGTCGGAACGCTTGACGCCGCCTCTTTTACAACCACGTCGAGGGTCGCACCTCATCGGCAGGCCTATCTTCTTTACGTCAGGGCCATTTCAAGGGCGTACTATTCGAATGGAACTGGAGGAGATCCAACAGGCTCAGCTGGGAAGAAAGTTTGTGCTGCAATCATCTCATCCCGAGGTCGGCTTGATGTTGATATATTTTCTTCTTGGGCGCGACAGGTACGCCAGAGTAGATCGACGCCCCCTCGACCCGCCGCCCGTTGTCCTCCTCAGGATGTTCGAGCTGGCCCGCTCTGGGACAGATGCAGAGGAAGAAATTGAAATAGAGTCCGAGTTGAGTACCCACTTCCTCTAGCGCCTATTCTTAGGAGCACGGCGCCTACGTTTGCCGTTATCTCACATCTGACACATATATTTATATTATTTTCTTCCTCAGTAGCGATGTCCAAGTTCTCGGGTTGCTTTGCACAGTGGATTTGTTTCCGGTCCCTGACCCGGAATCAGTAACCGCAATGAATTGTGATCCGTCTCCGTCTGCAGCCTCTACTCCGCCGAGCCAAACGATCTTCTACTCTTCGCCATCGCCTTCCTCGCCGCATTCACATAGCCCTAGAGGTGCGCATGTTTATCAATCTTACACATCAGAATTGCCATTTTCGTTTCCCGAGCCAGGTTCCCGCATGAGATCATTCTCTAACCAATTTTCTGGATACATAATGCCATCTGAGGAAGCACCTGACATTGTGTATCGTCTTGACGGCTTTCCCATCGCCGAGTCGTCGAAGCAAACAACAGCTCTTGTTGGAGCAACCTTTGTTCAGCCCGTGGTTATGGAATACCGGGGCAAGAAAGGGATTATGTTTGTGTTTGCGGTGCGTACTAACCTCATGCGGGCCAATTTTATATGCTAATAAATTTCATTAGGACTTGGCTGTAAAGATTGAAGGTCACTTTATCCTTCGTTATCGAGTATTCGACATCTTTGGTCGACCTTTCATCGACAGTAGTGATCTTGCCATTTCTGCCGAATGCTACGGTGGGAAGTTTCGCGTATATTCCACGAAGGAATTTCCCGGACTGCCTGCTTCTACGGAATTGACAAAGGTCAGCTTCTGCTGGCGAGTTTTTCTGAGGTTTTTTTCTAAACAAATTCCTCTTTCCAATGCAGCGTCTATCACTCTATGGTGTGAGATTGAACATACGTGTGAACGAACGAAGAAGAAGGAAAGCACAGAATTCAGAAGGAAACAGTAGCCCGCTAAGCACATAGTGAGTTGCTTTGTAAAATCTATCTGACGCACTTGACCAAAATATCCTAGCGATGACGAGCAGTGACGCTAGCTCTGCCCAATTCAAATGACCTGGAGTATTCACGCGAAGTTAAGGCCACTACATGCAGTTCTCGACAAGGACTCCGTTGCATCTACTATTTTCTCCTTTTGCATTCTTACATGCCTGATCACACGGACGGTCCAGGAAGTCAGTCATCAGAGTAAATTGATCCCACAGGCACCGTTCTAATACTGTATTAAAACACTTTCGTATTGTCTTTGTATTCGCAATTGCATGTACTGTACTTGATTTCGACAATCGTACCCTTCCACTTGGACCTCCATTAACTGCGAGGGGGCACCATACACCTATGTCGAGATGATAGGCAGAGTATGACTATACGACAGCTCAATGCTGTAAGGAAGCCCAAATTTCAATAAATGTCTACGGGAAGATTTACAATACTCAAAATCAAGAAAAAGAAATTTAGCAGCAACTCGTTTCGATCGAGTGACCTCGGGGTTATGGGCCCCGCGCGCTACCGCTGCGCCATGCTGCTACATTGGAAAACCTGTACTATGTAGTCTCATGCCGGTAAATGTTAGATTCATGTAATCCGGGAATTTGTACGTCTCTCAGAGTCTCATCCCTTCGGACCTGTACTCACGGCGTTCTGGCCCTATAGCATCGGCGATCTCCAATATTCGACTATCATTACAAGGTGTATATTCGGCCAAGCTACTTCAGCCCACCGCTGTTACAACATGACAAAAATCAACAAACTATAGATC
>NHYE01005243.1:0-18311 GCA_002938385.1 Gymnopilus dilepis | reverse complement strand
TGCATCCTCATTTCGCCCGTCCTCCTCATCCGGTGTCGATTTCTTCTTTGCAACCACAATGCCGCAATGCTCCTCCACCTCAATTCTCGGCCCTGCCCTCCTTATCCGGGCTCTTTATCTCGATTCTTAACCCCGAACTTGTTTTGCGGGTCCTTGTGATCTAAGTCCTCGTAGCCTGCAACTGTCTTGGACACTTGTTGGCCAAAACATCCTCGCCAACACAACTCACCCATCAGAGCCGTTATCCAATGTTACAGCTGCTAACTTTACTCTGTAGGAGATCAAGGACGAGACCGAGGAGGAGGAGGAGGGCGAGAAGCCCAAGATCGAGGAAGTCGATGAGGCGGAAGAGGAGAAGACGATGGAAAACAACAAGGAGAAGACAGTCGTCAGCGAGGAGCTCAACAAATAACCCCTCCGACATCACCAGAGAGGAGTACGCTGCCTTCTACAAGAGCTCGACCAACGACTGGGAAGACCACCTCGCTGTCAACCACTTCTCCGTTGAGGGTTGCCTCGAGTTCAAGGCCATCCTCTACATTCTGAAGCGGTACGTTTACGCTTTCTCATGAGTCGAGTACCCGGAATCTAAGGAATCATTGGCAGTTCTCCCTTCAACCTCTTCGAGTCCAAGAAGAAGCGCAATAACGTTGAGCTCTACGTTCCCCGTGTCTTCATTGTGGACGACTGCGAGGACTTCATCCGAGTGCCTTGATTTTGGGGTATTGTCGACTGCGAGGATCTCCCTCTCAATATCTTCCGTGAAACCCTTCAGCAGAATTGCAAGGTCATCTGCAAGAACCTTGCCAAGAAGATCCTTGATCTCTTTACCGAGATTGCCGAGGACAAGAATCACTTCAACATGTTCTACGAGGCCTTTAGCAAGAACATCAAGCTCGGCATTAAGGACGATGCTCAGAAGTGCAGCAAGCTCGCTGAGGTCCTGCATGTCCACTCCATCAAGTCCGGTGAAGAGTTCATTTCGCTGAAGGGTAAGTCGGAATTTGTATTGTCGTGGCATTTCAGGATGACTAACATTCATATTTTAGACTACGTCATTCGCACATCGCCAGGAGAGCATCTACTATCCCACTGGTGAATCTCTCGCTGCTATTCGCGAATCGACCTTCCTTCAGGTAAATCAGGTCCTCAAGAAGAAGGGCTTCGAAGTCCTCCTCGTCGACCCCATCGATGAGTACACCATCGCCCGGTTCAAGGAGTTTGGTGGCAAGAAGCTCATCTGTGTGTCGAACGAGAGTCTCGAACTCGAGGAGATTGAGGAGAAGAAGGGTCGTGAAACTCTCGTCGCCGAGTCCCCTGAGCTCTGCTCGACCGTCAAGGATGCCCTTGTCGAGCGGGTTGAGAAGGTTGTCATCTCCAATCGTATCACCGACTCTCATTGCGTCTCCGTCACCGGTCAGTTTGGTTGGTCGTCGACACGGTAAGCATATTTGGTCTTATTCATTTTGCTACCGGTCACTGACTTGCCTTCAATAGGAACGTATCATGAAGGCTCAAGGCCTCCGTGACTCTTCCATGTCATCACACATGGCTTCAACGAAGATTCCCGAGCTCCACCACAATCACCTCATCTTCAAGGAGCTCGACTGCAAGGTCAAGGGGGACAAGGCCGTTAAACTCTAGCAGTATGGTTTCACTGCCCTCTCCATCTTGAACCTGTGAAGGCGTGGATTGCGTTCACAGAATGGTGGAGAATATTTCCGAACCCTCATGCACGACAAGTTTTTAGTAACCACGAGCAGCGTTCGGCGCTCTTTTTTCTGTCGCTTTCGACGACATTGCATCCTTTCCTAGTAGTGCCAGGAAAGGATCGCCGTGCATCCAGGCCCCCCGCTGTTTGCGCCCTATGTACCTTATGTACCTAGGATAGTCGATGTAAAATCTTTCTATGTATCCTGCCCTACTACTGGATCCCGCAATGATACCCACAATAGCGTAGACATTGCCCATCTGGATGCGTCCAGTACCTTCCCCCAAGGTTATACTTAGGCTTGGGCTGCCCCGCCACATAGTGATAGTCACCTACAGATGGCGAGCAAATCTGCTTCCTCGGGCGGGTGGGTACATCAACAATCGTAAGGCCACTCAAAAGCCTTTTGAGCAGGGACACCTCCGCGGCCAATATATGCTCAAAGTAAGTTTGTTCGTTCGTTGCCATCCACTTACGTTTTACATCGAACTGCTCTCGGGGTCAACAGTCGATGCAATCCAGATGCACCCCGACCCTCACCCATCACCCATGCAACAACGGCCAACGCACCTTCGACGGTTGCGCAAAGTTCTTGTGATAGCAGATATATTTGATGGTGCTCACTTTTTTTCTCTTTGATTTTATGCCTTCATCCAGAGTCTCTGATAGTGTAACAATCACCGCGTCAACGACCACCACCGCGTCAATAAGCAACCACCACCAGTCGAAAGCCACCGCCGCCGTGTCGAAGTAGATGAGTTTCATGCTCTAGGACAATGAGTGCGAGCAATCCGAACCGGGTACTCCATTCTCTGCCAAGGTGATTTGTTCCGCTCGAGCCCTTCTCAGTGTGTCGTGTAAATGGTGTCAATGTCTGACGAGAGATCATGATTGAGTAGGCTTTTTGAATCGTATTTCTGTGCCCAGTAATCAGACAATGTCTTTTTGATCACCTTTAAACCATTGGCTCAATCAGTCGTTGCACGGCTGGATGATGTTCTGCTAGGGAGCATGTAATAGCAATCTGTAGGACATTCCAAAAGGCCAAAGCTTCCCGATATGGAACGCGAAATCGCGTGGTATACTATCCACGAAGTAAGACATCTAATGCCTACGATAGGGCTTCAGCTTAATATGGATCTACCTTCAAGGGGGCAATGTATCCATACAAAATTGACATGGTATCCATCTATCAACGGGATTTCGTCTGTCACTAGTCGAGATTATGCACCTCTTAGGTGGCTTGACCGCATCAAAAGATGCCATCCTAAAAGGATCTAAATCTGCTGCCAGGGGTGGCCTTGCATGATTCCGCAGATGTATCGGACCAACCGCGGTGCCTCGAAGGCACTCGAAAAGTTGTCATAGACAATTTCTTGAGTTGGACTTCTAACCGTAGGGATGCTCACCATTTTCATTGGCTTCACGGGCCAGCCGGTGCAGGCAAATCCACCATCCTCCGCACCATTGCTCACCTCCTTTTCCATCACAAAATCGACAAAAATTGTCTCCTTGCAAGTTTTTTCTTTCTTCGAGGGTCAGAACCCAGACGCGGAAGCTGCAAATACGTCATACCTACAATTGCCTATCAGGTCATAGCCCGTATTCCGCAGACGCGCAAATACGTTGTCCATGCAGTCGAAAAGGATCCAAACGTTTTCTCGCTTTCTCTTTCAGCTCAGGCCTCAGCCCTTCTTACAGTTCCCATAACCTCCGCCTACAACGACCCAACATTCGATCATCACACTTGTCCTCGTGTCATGGTTATCGACGGCCTCGACGAATGTCAACCCCAAGAAAAACAGATCGAACTCCTTGATGTCCTCCACCGCGTTGCACACGAAGTCCCCATACCCCTTGCAATTGTGGTAGCTAGTCGACCTGAACACCATATATGGGAGGTTTTCCATTCAGAAGCCTTTTGTCATTGTTCGGGCCACTTAATGTTGGATAACTCGTTGAACCCGGATGCTGACATTGGGATATTCCTCAAAACGAAGCTTGAATCCATTCGCCAGAAACGATCCGAAGAGTTCCGTCACGGTGTAATATGGCCAACAGACGAAGCCATTGATATTCTTGTCCGAAGGGCTTCAGGACAATTCATATATGCATCAACAGTCGAAAGGTTTGTCAGGTCTCCGACGCATGACCCTATCGAGCGTCTGAACGTCATACTTGGGGAAGCAAAAGCAGGCTCTCAAAATCCATACGACGCACTGGACAACCTGTATTCCACGATCTTCAAGACTGTGGATGAAGGCGTCATTAAACTTGCCCTTCGTGTTTTAGGATTCATACTCATACGCGAATTGGAATGGCCAGCTAAATATGGAGGCAATCAAGGCCGTTCTCCCCTGGCTATTGAAGACTTCCTACGACTGAAACACGGAGATATCCGTCGCGCTCTTCACAACCTAGAATCTCTGCTTACCCTCCGCCATGGCTCTCACCAAAATGTCGAAATTTTTCATGCCTCTCTCGCTGAATATCTCTTTCAGAAGGGGAGGTCGAAAAACTTCTGGATCGATGAAAGACTGGTTTACTCAGACATCACGGAAAGCTTTGTCCATCGCCTGATGGACAGTAATGGTAGGCCTTCAGTATGTCATGCTACACGCCAGCGGCATATTGACTTGTGATATTTGCAGTTCTTCGACAGTATTTTATCCTCAATCATGACATTATGCTCGCCAGAGCTGTGTCCACTGAAACGCTTTGTCAAGTTCTCGCGACTTCCAACGTTAGCAAACTTCTCGCTCTGTCATCGTCCCGAGGACAAGCCGTATATTCCGGGATAAACGCCTGTCCCACTTTGCTGCAAATAGCCACTCATGTATCGACGATGTCACCTCACTTTCCGTCTATCCTCAGCGAAGCTCGATTGTCGAAGATGGTTGCTGAATTCAATAGTTTTATTGCAGCCAAGATGAAGGCATATTTTCGGAATGAACGCCTCTTGGCTCTCCTTGTTACGGCGACCCTTGTGTGGCACAATCATATTGAGTGCAAAGATTGGGGCAGGGCTTTCTTTACAGATAGTGCTTCTCTTACCTCAGGCGACAAGAACATTGACAGCACTCATGGGTTTTGGCTTCTCAGAGAGGAGGAACTTCCCCCTGTTGTGAGATATGTCAAAACCCTCTTGGATGACCCGGCTGGGGACTACGTCATTAGCAGACAACAGTATACAAACATCACGCTCCATTTACTACGATCCTGGAGGTCTCAAAGTGACGGCTATCCTGACCCTACAATCTTGGATGTTATATGGCAGCCATTATTCTCAAAATCTATATGCCGACGGGATATTTTCAGGGAGGCGAAAACTATACTGCAGTCTCGCTCGTGGCGAGAACGATCGGGCCTTCAGCGAGCTGTCAGAGAATATGTTTCGGTGCGTCAGTACTTTAGACTTGATCTTTCTGGGTTCTAATTCGAACATTACAGAGAGCCGAGGACCAGGGTATCACATGGGTACAACAGATTTTCACGAAGCCCCTGACTAGGAAATTCAGGAACTTGAAGATGAACAATTCCGCGTCCCGAGCTCCATCTGCCAAAGAGCTGCACTATCGCTTACCAAGCTGGGGATACTAAATGGCAGAAACAACATGCAGCGCGCACCCTGCTATATCGAGACATCCAAAGGCTGCTGGAAGGTGATGGTATTCAAAACCGCTGCTAAGCGAACAGCGGGCGCTTATCTTCCGAGAAGAATATATAACGTAACAAGTAACTAATATCTGTCTGGATAGTTTTTGGGAGACTATGGGAGACCTGAGATGCACGGCAGGGATAAGTAGGGCTATTAATTTATCGCTATAACTAATCTAGAACTCGGACTTCAACGTCGAAAGATTTTTTCTCTATTTCTGCACATGGAGCATTCACTGGCTTGGCCTGCGACATTCTAATCCATTTTTTTCATGCGAAGCAAGAGAATTGAATTTTTTGTTTAAAGAGGGAAAAGAGACCGTAAAGTTTCGTGTATTTTACAAGCAAGGAGAGTCTAATAACTACGAAGCATGACTCCTTGGACTGGGGTAGAAGTTCCATCCTAAGAGGCTGGGCAGAAGGTGACGGTATAGCTCGCTTGAAGGTTAGACGGGCAATTCCAGATGGCTGTACCACTCGACTCGTCATAGGGGTAGGCATACGCGTCTGGGCAATTGTTCTTGAAGTAGCTGTAGTAAGCCACGCCTATGATGTCGGGGGTAAGAATATGGTTTAGACACTTATGGCTCATTCGGCACTTACCTGAACTTGGGCAAGTAGCGGGCGTGTCATAAGACCCCGAGCAGCAATTCGGGGAGTTGGCTAGTAATAAAGAAGTAAAAACGGTGGTTCGGACGGCAAGGCAGGCACTTACCTGGGTTACCAGACAGGTTTGCAATGCAAGCACTCTTGCAACCGACTGGGAAGCCAGTGGAATCAAATGGGCCTTTCAAAGGAGCCGGGCCTACGATCAAAGTCAATATTGCAGCACGCGAGTTAGAAGTAGACGGACTGACAATTAGGGCCTAGGTCGACGGCGCACTTAGGAACGGGGCAGCCCACGTTATTGTCAATTCGTATGGGCAAGTTGTAGCCGTCCACGAGAGACACTGAGAGACAAAATAATTAACAAAGCGACAATTACCTGCCACCAGGGACCGACCGTCATAATAATCCTTGTTGCCGCTTCCGGACAGGGTGAACTCTGCAAGACTGGCAGGTGGTACACCCTACAAATTTAATGACATTATAACCAAGGATAGCACAGGAGATGTCGAAGTCTTACTGTTCCGGTGTGTGGGTCGCAAACCAAACCACCATTGCAGCCGCCATCCAGGCAAGAGTTCGGCCCAGGGTTTGAGCTGAAATCGCAGTCTCGACGTGCCTGGCCATAAACTTTGTAAATGACATATCAAAATTCTGCGGATAAGGCTCACCCAGATACGACCAGCCTGCCAATTGTTGGGGATGTTGAATGTGACCGAAGTATATGGACCGGCAGACCACCTTGACAGAGAGTACTCTTAGGGCCATGCTCGTGGATGCAAAATATGCCACATACCCAGTAGTGAAGCTGGGTGCCGAATTTCCAGGGACATTCATGTCGGTGAACATCTAAATCCCAGGCATGAACGTCGTGCGTCCGGTAATACACAGACTCGCACTCACCGCCGGCCTGAGATTGATTGAATAAGTAAAATGATCAATAACAACTGTGGGTTGGACTCACCAGATCGTGAAAGGACAGGCATTGTACACCTAAAATAGAGCCAGATGAGTACACAAATTCGAATATAAAAGTCAGACTTGCCGTCATGGTACGACCAGTGACGCCCGACAAGAACGCGAAGGAGCTGGCAAGGATGTAGGTCTTCATGATCGACTGCGGAGGGCCTGGTACTGGGCTGGGTCGGATACTTCGATACCGTCCAGCTTTATAGGCTGTGAGATGTATGCAGCCCCTTCTTTTCCGATAGGTGTGTCCGTCATGCGAGCAACAACACCATATGCTTGGAAATCGAATTGCAAAGGCAAGCCATGTTGGAAAAACAGGGTTCGATGATCTTAACGCTCAAATGCTGGCTCGGGACTTAGGACCACATGTATGTCAACTATCACGGGGCTACAAAGTAGTTCGTATCGCATTTCCTATCTGGCAGAAGGACAGTTGTTTAGTAGAGAAAAGATAGAATCCGTGTCACTAACCGTGCATCGAGCAACGCGAAGTATAGTTGATCCGATTCCAAGCTCATCGTCCGCCTATAGACGACGGAGAGACACATGGCGGCAACAGTTTAAAATAGTGAAAACGGTCGTCGTTTGATGCTGATGCTCAGATTTGCTATCCACATGATAGGTTCTATGTAGCACCAGGCTGTCATCTTGCCATCTGGTGAGACGAACCGCATAGAACCAGTTGAGAAAAATCAAATTGCACACATAACGACGCGGCAGAAAGGATACGGATAAAGGTGCCCATATACAGAGTTTCGCCGAGGAGAGAGCATTACAAGGCAAAAATTCTTTATGTGTATCCTAATTTAAGGACAGAATGTCAACGTATAATCGGCATTCAGACTTGAATCACAAGTCCACAGCGCGGTGCCGCTTGATTCGTCAAATGCGTAAGCATATGCATTTGGGCAGTTCCCCTTAAAATAGCTGTAGAATTGTACACCTGTGCAAGGTCTGCTGAGTACTGCATGCCCCATGACGCGTGATAATGTATTTACCTGAGCTTGGGCAGGTTGCCGGGGTATTGTGAGAACCAGAACAGCAATTTGCAGAATTCGCTTTGTTGGAAATTGAAATTATTCGCGTGAATTTGTCTTCACACAAAAGAGTTGTCAACATTACTCACAAGGATTGCCATCTAAATTGGCATCACATGCACTTTTGCATCCGACGGGGAAACCCGTCGCGTCAAACGGTCCCTTTAGTGGGGCGGGACCTACATCGCGGATCATTCTGAGTAAACGAAAGCAGTATATTTGTTTGCCACAAACAGTTAGGACCCAGGTCGACTGCGCAGTCAGCGACAGGGCAGCCTTTGTTATTGTCGATTTTCGCTGGCAAATTATAACCATCCACGAGGGACACTGAGGAGCGGAAAGGTTGTTTAGAAGCTCAGAGGTGAAATCAGAACAGGCATACCATCATAGAAGTCCTTGTTTCCGTCTCCTTGCAATGTCCACTCGGCTACAGTGGCAGGTGGCACGCCCTAGACAAATCGTAAATGCATCATATATCATATCCTGCCGATTTTTGGAGGGACTGACTGTGCCGGTATGAGGATCGCAGAGGAGACCGCCGTTACATCCACCATCCAGACAAGAGTTGGGACCGGGGTTGGTGCTGAAGTCGCAATCACGGCGAGCCTAATTGAACAACGGTAAGCCCTTTGACACAGCAGATTATTTGTCTTTTCGCACCCAGATACGACCAGCTTTCCAATTATCAGGTACAGTGAAA
The DNA here is from genome assembly GCA_002938385.1 of Gymnopilus dilepis. Lineage (NCBI taxonomy): Eukaryota > Fungi > Basidiomycota > Agaricomycetes > Agaricales > Galerinaceae > Gymnopilus > Gymnopilus dilepis. The sequence goes on along the minus strand of NHYE01005243.1, from coordinate 9,631 downwards.
GATACTTTGCTCATAGGCCCGGCTTCCCATCTGTATGCACGCAAGTTACTCAGTGCCCTCTTAAATTAGAGAAGCTCGCCAACCCTGTAGGGAAATTGGGAACATTTGGGGCGACGTTGAGATCCGTAAACATCTAAAAATCATAAAACATCTGTTCAGGTTGAGCACCAGCTGTCTAAGACGCGAAGGAAGATACCGCAGGCCTAGGTTACGAGAAACATGAGACAAGATTTCTTCAGAAACTTGAAGTACGGACGACTTACCAAATAGTGAATGGGCAAGCGTTGACAACCTTCGACAATTCATGTTAAAGAGAGCACGTTGTCGATAAGACATGATTCATACCGTGAATGTCCTTGCCGAAACTTTCGAGGTCAAAAGAGCAACGCCAATGACTATGAGGGGCCTCATGGTGAATATGGTGGTTCAAGTGTTGAAAGAGCGTCAAGAGACGGGAGAAGAAATTCTGTGCTTCATCGTCCTGGAAGTCGTAATTTATACGACAAGGAAAGCTACATGAACCTTGATGCGCACATGAAAATAACTAAGGTACTCACAGATTCTTCGTTAGCTCTTAGAAACGGAAGACCTGCTCTGATTTACAAGGTGAGATATTTTGGAGAAGGCGCCCAACGCACTGGTACGCGTAGCTGGCAACCATAACTTAGTATGTTGAGCAGCAGAGTCCGTCAGGGAACACGCTGCAAAATTACAGACGACCATGCGAGCTGCGTTTCGACATTGCTCAATTAGAATTTGACTCCCGCCGTCAAAGCATCCAAGACCGAGGAAAACCACGTTCGTTGACAAGGGCCTAAATTTGGAAAGGCATTCACCACATATTGAAAGCTCTTCTTATATTTAGTTTTCACATGTATCAGGCGTCTGGTTGTACACTGTAAATGGGTGTACAGCACAAGGACTCTTTCAAAAGCTGTACAACAAGATCTTGAATACAGAGCAGACTGAGCGAGGCTGATCAGAAGCAAGCAGAGGTAAACATACAGATCATTTCGATAGATCAAAAAGGGCAAAATGTCAGGGTATAATCGGCCCTTAGACTTGCATTGCAGGACCATAGCGCCGTGCCGCTTGACTCGTCGAAAGCGTAAGCATATGCATTTGGGCAAGTTCCCTTAAAATAGGTATAAAATTGTACACCTGACAGAGGTATGGTGAGTCCGTGCTGCATGAATGAATGATGGACCACAATATATTCACCTGAGCTTGGACAGGTTGCTGGGGTATCATGAGAACCAGAACAGCAGTTCGCGGAATTTGCTGTCGGCGACCGAGGTCGGGATTATTTTCATGTTAGATCATCGTGAAGAACCGCCCATGCTACTTACCTGGATCTCCATCTAAATTAGCATCACAAGCACTCTTGCAGCCGACAGAAGCCCCAGTCGAGTCGAAAGGTCCCTTCAGTGGAGTGGGACCTACAGAGCGCATTTCAGAATTCTGAACCAGGAATATGCTGATTTGCCACATACAATTAGAACCCAAGTCAACGGGACAATCTGCTACTGGGCAGCCTTGGTTGTTATCAATCCTTGCTGGTAGATTATAACCGTCCACGAGAGAAACTAGGAAGGAGGATTAGACGACTCAACGAAGATGGTGTCTGAAGAGTGCGCACCGTCATAGAAATCCCTATAACCGTCGCCTTGCAAGGTCCATTCAGCAACAGTGGCAGGTGGTACACCCTTTGAGAATGAGCATCACAAGAACTCAGAAGTTTTCGGGGAATGACTGACAGTGCCCGTGTGAGGATCACATAGAAGTCCACCGTTGCAGCCGCCATCCAAGCAGGAATTGGATCCTGAGCTATTGCTGAAGTTGCAGCCGCGCCGGGCCTGTAAAAGACATCGCGTTTCGTGACAGATCATGTCCACTATGGACTTGGTAACCTACCCAGATACGGCCAGATTTCCAATCATCGGGAACTGAGAAAGAGACTCGGCTCATTGGTGAAGCCTCCCACCTGTTGCACAGTAGGTTCTTCGATATCAGTACCGCAAATGCCGAAGATGTATCCCAGGTGTCTACCCACCCAGTCGGAAAATCAGGAACGTTAGCCGCGACGTTGAGGTCCGTGAAGATCTGAGTTCATGAGTGTCAACTGGTGCTACTCCGTGGATGCACGTAGTGATACCGCTGGCCTGAGATTGAAGAGGATGAGATGTTGCTTTCGACGGGTCATAATGATGGTTTACCAGATGGTAAAAGGGCACGAGTTCACTACCTGGGGAAGGAATGAACATCAGCTATGACACAAGCAGCTGATGTGCAAGATCTGAATCGCACAGTAAACGTTCGAAGAGCGGCAGTGATGATGGGCGAAGGCGCTTTGATGACAAGTTTGCATTTCCGAGCCATGACAAACTCTGAAGCTGAAGAATTGGAACCGACCTGGCGAACAAAGGACAGATATCTTTTCTCTTGGGACTCAAGCTGTCCTTTGTTTGTCCTGTGAAGAGATGGATACGTGTCGATAGTGAGTCGCGCACTCTTCAAAACGTGCTAAACACCCTGCGTTGACCAGCACTGCTCAAATGAGTATCACAGCATTGAAAAATCGAGAGTTCTCACCTTCCTCCAAAGACTCCACTCAAGCGTGTACTGAGGGTGTTGCGAACACGTGCGGGCGTGCTAGCTGTGAGCCTCGGTCTCACGTCTGCAGCACACCATCTGGCTCGAATTCACCTTGTTCGATAAGTGAGAAGTTGCCCATGCAGTGACCGCGTCTTGCAAGGTAACTGAAGGGATCAGAAGCAATGGACGTCCCGGTGTCACCAACATGATCCGGCACTATCAGTCAGGGTCACTTAGATATAAGCCTCGAAGATAATCACAACTGGCAGCGAGGAAAAGATGAAGTTTAAGCGTGATAAGACAGGCGTTCGCAAGAAAAGTGTCCGCAAAGTACCTAGCTCGAATTACTCTCCTTCAACTCATCCCTAGCCCCGTGCGGCGTATCTTCCCTCCACTTGCCAACTGCTAACTATAGCCTCCTCGAAGTGTTTCCAAACGTTTTTGCTCGACTCTGCTGGCCTTCGTCTGAATCGCCAAAATTCTTCGGCTGTGGAAGCCGCATCACAAATCATGTAGTGGCACCGTAATCTTCCATGCGTCGCTCTAATACACCAGCGAGGAGAAACAGCGGCAGGTCCGATGTATATTGTATCTATAAGCAATGATGTTGCGCTGCTTGATATTCAGTGGGGGGAGGCTGAAGCAACCAAAGTCCAGATTACTTGGAGGAGGGACGGCGTGACGAAAAGGTATCAGTCGTGGCTTCCAACGTGATTTGACAGCCATTGCTCCTGGTACTGATAGTAATACCCTTCGGTCCTCAGGCTCTGAAACGGCAACGGGGATTGATCGAAGTGCAACAGATGAACCAGTTCCTCGAGGGGTAATTTCACGAGTCTTTCTTGGACGTCGACGTCTACAGTTATTAATTAGTTTGACAATAAATCAAAAGTAGAAAGCGGCTTACAAGGCATCTGATCTTCATCGAGCAGTAAAAGCGCATAGGCAGTCCGGTATATGGGCTTAAGGAGAAATTGTCTTCCTCCAGTGGGAAGCCAGGCCCCTGGCAGGTCTTCTCCGAATCTCCTGCAGAGGCCAGGCTTCCAACAGCTGGGAGGAATGAACATCGGCTTTGATTGAAGTCAAGCGAATTGGTTCAAGATTATGATGTTCTCTGATCCCTTTACGCCATATCAAGGTCGCTTGACTTGCAGGTAACTTCGTCTCGTCTTCGCAACAAGGTCGGACAATGGCGACCAAGGAGTATTCGGATATCCCTGGTACAGAGTAGTGTCCACTTTGCTGGCAACGGCGAAGTGTTTGGGCACGGTGACGGCATAAGGGGTAGGCCACCTTGTGATGAGGAGGCCGTTGGAACAAATCGCTGTAGACTCTGATTAGGATAGGCAAGATGCAGAACAACGCGTTTGATACTTACATTTTCGCTCAGACGCGTAATTTTCAGGGTTATCGCAAAACTTTTGAGAACTGCTCCAGAAAAAGCGCTGTGGTCGCCTGAAAATCGAAGAGTATGGCAGACGTAGCGTAGGTTGAGGACCGTCCGGCGACAGCGGTCAACCGTGTAGACTCCATAGAGGCCGAGCTATCCGAAAATTGAAGGCAAACATCGCGTCCCCAAAGTAGGGAAACACTATATAGCTCTCATGAAAAAGGCTAAGGAGAGGTTGATGTTCAACGTTCAATGTTCAACCTTCCAACGCCTTGGTCTTGACAGACATTACATAAGCTTTGCCAACTTCCACGCAGGACCACAACGAAATGAGAAACATGGAACAAGAATCGTGGTCATATTCGTCTTGTATGGTAATGGTAGGCGTACAGTAAATGTCCTTGCGGTAGTAAAAGATGGAATCCATGATAGCCGAAGAAGTTACGACGTAAAACGGTCAGACTATCCAAATGAACAGAAGCAAAAAAGAGTCCGTAAGAACTGCACCATGCATGCGGGGCCAAAGGGATATTAAAAAGCGTAACGGTAATGAGGGTGCAGGGGTAGAGTCTATATGAAAGGGTCGTCGTGATTATAATAAGTCCATTACAGATTTTCACAAAGAGTGCAGTTGATTTTTAAGCTGGAGCGGAAAGATGCGGCTGTATGGGTTATGGAGTCAGTACGCATGCATTGCAGTTGAAACTCAAGACTCACGTAATGCAATGAGAGCAACGAAGATTCCAAGAGCAATGATATAGACGATTCCATATTTGATGATCTGAATTACACAGTCAGAGCTATTCGGACAAGCATCGCCGAGGGACTTACTATCCAACGTCTTTGACGCTTCTGCTTGATGGAGTATAATGGAGCACGGATTTGCTTAGATGGTCTCAACCAGACTAGAAAATCATAGTCAGTAACATGAGCCAGCAGTGAAGGAAAATCCAGGGCAAGAACTTACAGAGAAGAGTTGCGTGAAGACGATCGAAATAAGGAACGAGGATTGGCGGCGTCAACATGAACAGCAAGAGATGTCCAAGAAGAAGATCAGAGCTCCATAACGACAGCTCGATGATCTTGACGATGAACTCTCGAGCAGGCTGGGACATGACATGTGCACCAAGACCGCGGCCATACCACCTGCCAGTCCACCACGCTCGGTTCGTCTCATCGTGCTTGAATTCGCGAGAGAGGAAGACGGAGATGAGAATCTTGTGAATGGCACGCTGGATGGCAATGACGCAGATAAGGCCGAGGACAGCATGGGAGGCGTTCCAAGACTCAAGGAACCACTGGAGATAACACGGAAAAAACCAAATATTAGCACTGTAACAACCCAACAATCCCTCAGCCCTAAGGCATCGGGCAGAAGAGACACGTACCAAGAACTCAAAGAAGCCCAGCATTCCAATAACACCCAACGTATGCGCGATGAATGCCATGACCGACCCAAATTTGGGGAACACGGGATCAAGCATGGGACCCAGAACGAGCGAGATCAAGAATAGTACCAACAAGACGGCGGCGTTCCAGACAACAGGCCCAATAGAAATGACAGCGATGCGAACCAAAGGACTAGGCGGGAACTTTCCGTTTTCGTCCGGGAAGGACTTGACGAACATGTACGCGATCACGTACAGTACCGCCATAAACACGGGGAAGATCACCTCTGAAAAGATGACTGCGCGCCAGGTGGCACGCGGAACGTCGCCTGATAACTTCTCTGATGGGTGGCCGAGCTTTTTCTTCTTGTACCCTGTGATCATCGTCCGAGAGAGGCGGCAGTATCCAATCCATGAGTTGTTGTGCGACCGAGAGTTACCGCGCGACATCCATCTCAGGAATTCTCTGAAAAGAAAAAAAAAATGAGTAAAGAGGATCACAAGGTGACAGGATCACGGGACAAAGAATGCCGCTTACCTATAATCGATGATGAAGTCGGAGAAGACAAATTGGTGAGGGTTGAACCAAAAGGGCGCAATGCACAACGAGAGGGTGGTCACCCAGAAGTAGATGAGGTACGGTGTCCACAGCGTCAGCGTCACATAAAGCAGCATGATGAGGGTCCTCATGCCAAGGTAGATACTTGGCCCGGCGAAACGAGAGAACAGAATGCTGAAGTAGATTCTTGTGGTGGCGAAACCACGTCCAGTAGCGATGTAACGAGCGCCTCCAAATGTCAGATTGCTGAGGATGGAGTGGGTATAGATCTGGGTTGAGAAGACTTCAAAGACCGGCGATAACGAGCAGAATTGCTTGGCGAGGCGAAGGATGGCCTTCCATGTTCCGCGTTCAACGAGTTCTGAAGCCAAATGTCAGTAAGGGTGCGTATAGTCGGAAGCAAAGGAGGATAGCGTACCTTGAAGGAATAGAGGCAGGAAGGCAATCATGAAGACCAAGAAAATACTAATGATACACCTCTGGATCCAAGCAAAGACAGGGACCAAATTGTAACATCCAGCCTGCCCACCCAAGAACTGACCAGTAGACGTGTACTTGCAGATAGTCAAATTCGAGTTCAAGGTTCCAAGGAAGATCACTACACAAGACCATCAGTACGAGCGAAACCAAGAGCAAAAGATAAAGCGACACTCACTCGTCAAAATGAACAACTGCACAGACAAAATGACCAACATGTTGTTGATCTGGAATCCAGGATGGCCATAATAGAACGTCAAGAAGCGATCGATAGGGAGCTGCGTCCCAAGGTAATAATACTCCCGACTCAGGAGCTGCTCGCCCATACCAGTCCCAATCTTCGTCTGGAAGTTCAAGATCGTGCCAAAGCCCAGATCACGGCCCTTTCCGCACTGGTAGTACTCGGTGTGCTTGATCCTGCCACCGCGCCCGAAGGCATTCATACCGGCGTAGATATCCTCGTTGAGATGCAGCCCTTTCTGCGCTTTGGAGACGCCTCCGCGGGAAGTCATATACAGCGCGTTGAGGAAATCGGGGTGTCCGTAATGCAGCTTGCCGCCAATCCATGCCATCGACCGAGCCGAGAGCGTTCCGAATGTTTGTTCCTTCCCAGCGGCCAGATCACCAAGAATACCAATGTTCTCTGAAAAGATGTACTCCCTGGCACCGACAATGGCGACAGGTGGGCGCTGGAAGTCCTGGTGGTTCCATTGGTTGTAGGGGCTCTGGCCGGAGACGGAGTACTCTTCGAATTCAGCAAGGACGTTCCTGATCTTCAGACACTCCTCGAGGTAGTTATCCTGGTTGGCGTCGATGAGCTGTAGGTATTCGCCACGATAGAAGATGATGGCATGGTTCTGATTGTCCGACTTTCCATCTCCAAGAATCGGGTTTCCAGGGAGCTCAATCCTAAACTTCGGCCTCCTCCGTCCAGTCTGCGGGTCGAACTCGGAGTGGCCATCAATCAGGGACGAAAAGATCCTAGGGTCCCCGCCCTCCTTGCGCGGCGGCTCTTCCTCGAGGTAGGCAATCTGCAAGTCCGGATAAGCCCTCAACAAGAACTCGGCGTTCTCGTGCTCCTCCTTGTTGAACTTGGAGAACCGCTGCATCGATACGACAAACTTGAACTTCCTTCTTGCCATCCTCTCGAGCTCCCTTTCAAGCTTGTCCGTGTTGCCCCCAAAGAGCTGAACGACCTCGGGGTTCTCAACCCTGTACAGAAGCTTGATCGCCTTGGAGTAGTTCATCATGCCCGAAACCGTCCTATAGAGCGTCTGCGCGCGGAGTGAAGCCCAGATACGCGTGCGAAGTGTGAACTCGGGCGCAGCGCTCTTGAAGCCGATGAAGTAGAACGGCAGGTCGTCGACTTTGGATTGGCCCTTCTCATCGTGCGCAAAGGGATTGACCCCGTTGAACATGGCCGATTCTTCCGCGAGGATCTTGGTATCCTTGACAAAATTCTCCCACTCCACGGGGTGCAGCTGCTTGAGGTATTCGAGGAGGGTAACGCGGGTATTCTGATCCTCTTCACGGATGATCTCCCTTAGTGATAGAAGGGTCTGTAGAAGAAGGCAATCAGACACCTGCCAACTAAACCAACCCCAAATGAAACCAAAACGCACCTTCTCGCTATAATGCGGCGTCAGCACCGTAAACGTCGGCATAGCATCAACAGGTAGCGGCGGAGGAATATTCGTCGTCAAACTCTGGGCAAAGAACGAAATGCGCCTCTCGGCCTCGCTGCCGGGGGGGAAGAATTCGCCCTTGAGGTTCTTGTCGTCCTGGGAGATGAAGAAGGGCGGCGCGCGCAGGGAGCGGCGGCCGCCCGGGCCCGAGTCGACTTGGTGATAGAGGAGCTTCTGGACGTGGTCGATCGAGAGCAGGTGTTCGCGGTACATCGAGATGATGATGGCATTCCAAATCTGAGAGACAAGGACCTGTAAAATGATCTTTATCAGCCAAAAAAGCTTTGGAAGATAGAAAGAAAAGAACACAAACCTTGGGCTTATACTTGACCTCCATATCCTGCGTCGCCAACAGCTTCGCATAAATCCTCTTCGGCAAGCGGGTATAAATATCCTTCCACGGCGTCCAAATCGACAACCCCAGCGCAAAGCTCCGCGCAATACTAAACACCGTATTCCAAATGATATACCAAAGGAACGTATCCAAGAAGAACAGCACCAAGTCCATGATATACATGATCGTGAGCGTGAACGCGGCCTGGTTCGTGCAGAGGGCGTTGCCAAAGAAGCGGTCCGAGCAGCCCTGGATCTTCATCCCCACCATGACCTGAATAGGCTTCCCAAAGGAGGTGGTGAGGAAGAAGTACGATTCGGTGAATTTGCACCCAAAGACGAGGAGCCAGAGGAGGATGGAGCCAATGCGCGCGTTGCGGCTGAGAGGGGGGTAGGAGGCAGTGAAGGTCTGACTGGCGAGGTATTTCCTGCTCTTGCCTGCCACGCGATCGCCGAACATGCGCCCTGAGGGCATGACTGCGAAAAGGACCGTCGCGATGACCGAGATGAAGAATTGCACGATGCCCAGGATGAGCGCGAGTGTCCCGCCCGTCCCATTATGCTCTACAATCGCAATATAGAAAGTCGGTCCACATGTCAAGCCCAATGTGATGAGGAGGAAAACCAGCCGGCGAGTAAGATGCGAGGTGTTATTCCAGGTCGTGGGGATGTACGAAAACTCCGCGAGCGTGGCCAGAATCATGATGACCGTCGCGACCGCTCCACCGAGAGCGACCGCGGACCACGTCATCGCGGGGGACGAGCGGCCCTGCACGCGGTAGATGCTGGGCGAGTTGAAAGATGTGTAGAAGTAGTACATGGCGATGTGAATGACCCAGATCCGGTTGAAGTTGACGAGGAGGTGGCCGATAGAGCGTTTTTCCGAGTAGGTCTTGAAGAAGGCCCTGTTCCAGTCTATGCGGTCAAATTTCATGAAGCGCTGGGAAGGAGGGAGGTCGACGAGGCGGGTCTGGAAAAATATGAGTAAAAGGAAGCAGGAAAGTATGAATTGAAGGTTACCTTGTCATTGAGAACAATTCTGGCAATCCCCTCAGGATACCAGAACAGCTGGTTCACATCATCATACCCAATGATATCCTGATGGTCCCTCTCCCGTCTCACAAACTTTCCATCCACAACCTCATACCCTTGATCCCGAATAAACCTATACAGCGGCTTAATCACCGCCCTCAAATACAGTCCC
>NHYE01005242.1:0-18279 GCA_002938385.1 Gymnopilus dilepis | reverse complement strand
GCGTATGAACTCGTCGAGCGGCTCGACGCCGAGGATGGAGAGGGAGAGGGGCTGCAGGGTCTGTGGGTGTGGGTTTTGGGAATGGGAGAGGTTGGGTGTGTTCTGGCTTAAGTTTGGAGAGTTGTAGGGATCTGAGGAGCCTGAAGCGTGCCCGTTTGCGTTGTCCATCGTAGGAGTGTAGGTGACAGCAGATCCTGAAGACGAGGGCCGATTAGGACCAGGAGAGTTGGTTCTCCGTGCGCGCTTGAGAGGTGGTGGTGAGGTTGACCGAGTTTGGCTTTGCGAATGGTGCTGCATCGCTCGAGGGCGATGCGCAAGTTCAGACTGAGATAATCCCAGCGGCAGCAGTCGTCTTGACACTGAGTGCGGCCGAGGCAAAGACAACGACGACGACGACGGCAGAGATAACGCCCGCCGCAGCAAAAAGGGAGACAGAGATGGAAACGGAAACGAAGCGGAAGCGGAAGTAGCAAGTCCTGAACCTGTTGCTTTCCGCACGAGAGCTGGAAAGTGGCTAATCATAGAGTAGCGGGGTTACATAAGCGATGTCGACACGACACGGGCCTTGCGCGATGACGGAACATGTTCAGCTCCCGAGGAGCAAACATTGAAACAAGGACTCAAGGGGCAGGAGCGCAAAGATACAAAGGGAAAAAATCATGGCATTTACAAAGTAATTTAAAAAAGGAAGAGTGTACGCAGAGGAGAGGACGGAAAGAAGGGTCTACAAACTTAAAGCTGTCTTTACGGTCTTATGGAATGGAACTGAAAACCCAGCAGGAGGAACGGAAGGGAAGGACTCCAACTTAAGGAAGATTACCATTACCGCGTTACCGCATGACCACTTTCAGCCTCCAGCCCAAACCCCTTCATGAGTCAAAGACGAACTGGACGCCGACTTTGTGGGCGGGGCCCTGGGGGTTGGGGTCGTTCAGTTTTTGGGTGTCGAGGGCGAGGCCGAAGGAGGCCTTGACACCGGGGCGGAGGGCCTGGGTGTAGCCTAAACAAAGTTCGTTAGCACAATCCATGAACGTTCACAAAAAAGGTGCACCAACCAAGAGCAATAACACCCGAATTATTAATCTTCGCCTTCACATACGCCGAAGCATCCAAGATCGTCTTCGTGCCCACCTCGAGCGCGACGCCGCCGTGCGTCGCCTTGGAGTCATACACGGCCTTGGCGCCCGCCTCGACGTCGCGGCTCACGCGGTGGTAGTAGCTCGCCGTGAACGTGTTGAAGTTGTTCAGCCCGTGCAGCGTCACGCTGTACTCGGGCGCGTTGTAGCCAAGGGCGGCGGCGTACCGCGAGATGTTGCCTCCCGTGACGTTGTACGCGGCTTCGGCGCCGACGAGGAAGCCGTCCCGCCCGAGGACGGCGTCGGCGGTGAAGGTTGGGCCCTGTACGACGAAGGGAGGTCAGCTACCAGAAAGAAACCCCTGACGTGTCGCCTCGCGAGACCCGGACGGACCTTGAACACATCCAACGCCCCCCTAACATGCAGCCCGCTCTGCTTATAGCTCCCATTCAACACCGCCGTCTTCGCGCCCTTATCCGGGCTCAAGCTCGTCGCAAGATCCAGCTTAAGTCCCTTCGCCAGGATATTATCCACCTCGACGACATTCCTAAGCACATTCGCCGTGGTCCACGTCTGGGTAAGCGTGATGCCGTGCAGCTTGTCCGTGTACTTGCCCTCGATGTCGCCGGCGATGGCGTCCGTCTTGGAGTCGCGCACGCCGGCGACTTTGAAGGCGACGTTGGAGGGGGCTTGGGTCTTGACTTCGAGCGAGGCGCCTTGGAAGGGGTAGTCTTTTTGGAGGAGGTCGTTGGAGGATTTGCCGAGGTCCTGTTGGAGGGGCGTATGACGTGGTTAGCATCTCTTTCTCTCTCTCTCTGTATTTACACTACGTATGGAGATGGGTATCACCTTCCAGGAGGGGGGCACGGGCTGAGGGAGGGACATTCTGGCTAGCTAGGTAACTGACTGAGTGGCGTTGGTAGAGTTGTTGGTTGAGTTGGAGAAAATACGAGAAAGGCGTCACTCTGCAGAATTATGAGGAACAGACCGTGGGAATTATGGGAAGAACCGGCGCACGTTGATCATGGTCCGCCTTCCCCAACGCTTTTCCTCTGCCTATTTCTGAATCCTGATCTCAGTGGCCTGTCAGACAAAGCTTTGGTATTTTCGTTTTGTGATGCCAGCTCAGAGGTTTTCTGTCCTGGCTAGCACATTCTTTGTGCACTCTCACTGAAAAATATTCTTCTTTGGAGGGCCTCTGAACTTGGTAGCACCGACGTCATCGTCGTCATCGCTCACTAGTCCTGCCCGTATTTCCTGAGTCCTCCCTCGACGCTCGTTGAGCACAGAGTCTTGGAAAAGCTTCGATGGACGAATCTCCAATGGTCTCTGCCTTGCTTTTTTGAACGGAAAGGATACGAGCTCGACGACTGATGCTGGACTTGTTGGACTTGGATCCCCAGCCAATCACAGCGCGGCACGCACAAACGCGATCACGTTGACACTTTTGAACTTCATGGGATTGCCTCAGCAATTATCCCGTTTCAAAACGCCCAAAAATTCGAATGCTAGCGTTCTTATTCGTGGTGAAAGTCTGAACATCACGATTGCCTCGCTCCAGTGGGCATCTTCGGGCTTGCAAAGAGTAATTTGTGCTTTGTACTCTATTAGTGCGACGCGCCTTGTCCTTGAAAACAACCATTCAATAGGGGAGCCTATGAATCAGCTACTAGTAAGTATTGGTCCTAGCAATAATTAAAAACTCATAGATTTAATCCCTAACTATTCTCCAGCTCCAGACCTCTAACCCAACAGCCACCTCAAACCTCAAAGCTCATCAACATACACCCTAAACCCCGACCCCTTCACATTCATATCCCCCGAATTATACTGCGCATAGATCACCCTGCCCGAATTCGCAGGGCGGAGGGTGTACGCCACCTGCTGGGTATTCGTGAACCGGTACTCCTCGATGAGGAACCGCGTGTCGTCGGTGGTGTCCCCCGCGGGCCTATCGAAGTAGATCCAGTGGCTGCCGGAGGTGTGGGACATGGATTTGTTGGTCGAGCTACCAAAGAATCCAGGTTCAGATCAAATTGAGCGTGCTGGATGACGATATGAAAGTGACGAGCGGCCACTAGCACTCACCGCTCGACAAACCGCCACCCCGACTCATCCCCCTCAATATTAAACTGCGCGCACTCGTCTCGAGACGCATCGCCCGACACAGCTGCGTGGTATGCCCCGTCGTCCCACTGCCCGAGCACGACACACCCAAAGTCCTTGACGTTGGGAGTGAAGTCGCCGGAGAAGTTGCGTTTGATTTTGATGGGCCCTTTCGTCCAGGCTGGAATATCGTGATGTGCGGGAGGTAGAATGGAAGTGAGTTCAAAGGGGAAGGGCTTTGAGTGAGTAAGTGATGGTGGGATGGGATGCGGGACGTACCTTGGGCGAATACTGTGACATAGAGAAGGGTGGCGAGGAGAGCGAGCTTGTGGAACATCCTGGATGATCTGACTCTGGGGCTCGAATTGGTCCCCCTTCGACGAGATAGCAGCCTTCTTATACTCAGCCCTGTTCGGTTCCAGCCCCTTGTCAGCATTCACCTCGCATACATCTCCACTCCGTCGGACCCATCTCTCCTTCTGGACCAAATGATCTTCGCCCTCCAACTTCGGCCAAGTCACTTTCCGTGCTTCTAGTCAAGGGCCTCTCCATGAAATTTATTCAGAAAAACGACGTTCGGTTCCTCGGGAGATCAAGGTGAAGCTAATGCAATTATTAAATTTGATAGTCGCTGACAGTGGGCCGTAGGCTAGGATCTGGCAGTGTCTGCAAACGAGTAAGGTCTGCAGCCGAACAAGAACAGGGCTCCGTGAAGACTAAGGAGGAAAAGAAGTTGCCATATATGGCTAGACGTCCCACTGGCAAGGCCTACTAACCCTTAGCGCCATCCCTCATTGAAAAGCGAAATCAGGAAACGAGCCGGATATCCGTGACTCAGGGACGGTGTTTTGAGTCAGTAAGTACAAACGAATAAAAAGTTCACAATCACTTGGGTATAATCATACATCCTCTAAAGGATAACACTACATGACTCCAAACGAGAACGAAATTTAAAAATACTCAGGGAAAATGATGAATCCCGACCCCTTCACATTCAAATCCCCTGCATCGTACTGCGCATAAATCACACTGCCAGCATTCGCCGGACGGAGGGTGTACTCAGTCTCCTGGGTCTTCCAGAACGTGTAAGGCTCGATGATGAACTTGGTGTCGTCCGAAGTGTCGCCCACTTCGCGGTCAAAGTAGATCCAGTCGCTTCCGGACGCGTGCGACATCATCTTGTTGGTCGAGCTACAAAAAAGCCGAAGTTGCTTACATAATACGCCGCCTCCACCATGCACTCGGTATCGAGAACTCACAGCTCGACGAATCGAATACCCGAATCGTCGCGTGTCATATGGAACTGTGCGCACTCGCTTCCGGACGCGCCACCCGACACGGCTGCGTAGGGAGCGCCGCCGATGCCGTCCGCGCGCCTGATCACGATACAGCCAAAGTCCTCGACTTTAGGCTTGAGATCAAGTACGATGGAGAAATCGCGTTTGATTTTGATGGGTCCGGTCCTCTCCCATGCTAGATAGTGTACGGTTGGTAGACAAAAAGCGGTCAGCTGTCGAGCTTTCCGGATAATCATGAATTGGACGTACCATGGGCGAAAGTCGCAGCGGAGAGAAGGGTGGAGAGGATAGCGAGCTTCTTGAACATCCTGACTGGTTGTGTTTGACTATTGGGACTCGACTCGAGGTGAGTTGGCCTCCTTTCGACGAAATGCAAGCCCTTTTATATTGTTTCCTCTCACCTCAATTCGGTTCAGCACCTTGCTAAGACTTTCCTGTTTTTCTTGTGGACATTTTACTCCCTTGATCAAATGATCTCCGTCTTCGGGTCAAGCCCCAAACCGTGCTTCTAGCCAAGGCGCTCTCCCTGAAATCACTTCAGAAAAAAGACAGTCGGCTCCTTCTGAAGCTAAGGTGCTGGAAAATGGTATAGTAGAATTGAAGGGCCTGTCAGCAGGTCGCGGTTCAGTGTGGTCTTCAGACGAATAAGCACTGCAGCCGAATAAAAATAGAATTGGGCTTACGCTCCAAAAACCGAAGAGGCAAAGGAGTTGCTAAAAATGGCCAGGTCTCCGAGCTTCCTTAACCTCTAGCGTATTTTCGACAGAAAGTAGATGGAGAAAGGAGCCGAATACTCGTGAGCCACAGTCATAGAAGCTGGAGGCTTTTCTTGAGGTTCTGACTCAGTCTTAACTAGTATTTCAAGTTGGTTGAGAGGCGCGTCGGCATCCAAGTTAAACTTGTCTGAATTATTTGCAGATGTGTTAGGGGACGTATATATACAAAAAGATACAGAACGAGTCAATGAATAGAATGGCCTTCTGTTAATCGGCAGTGTTAAGAATGTGAAGGAAAGCGAATTGAGTAGTAAATTCTGAGGGTGACAGCGAGACTCAAGCCAAACTAAACAGAGCGAAGGAGTTTCTAAAAGCGGCCAGGTTTCCGTACAACATTTGGTCTAGCATTCGTCGTTTGGGAAAAATAAAATGAAGGTGAGCCGATTATTTGGAGAAGTATTATGAGAGCCCCTTAACCTGACAGAATGATTTTTAGTCGACGATTTTATAGAAGGAACGTCCGGGCCGAATTCTATCCCAAAGAGTGTTGACTCGGAGCGCATCGTTCATTCATTGCTTGAGACATTACCGAGAAAAATCTGATTCCAAGTCAAGTTTATTGTCGAGATTTTATCGACACTGAAGCGCGGTAAAGTTACAGAAGCTACAAAATATACATCGACATTTTTTCTGGTATTTATTCATACAGGAGAAGGGATTCGGACGACGCTTGACACCACACAAGCAAGAATTCGGGACACAACTAGGCGTAGATGGTGTCATTATGGCACTGGCATGAGGAAAAGCACAAGCCTGACGGAGACTCACGGATTGGCAAGGCAGTTATTCCTGGGTTTTCACGGTGAGAGTGAACTTTCCTCCAGTAACCTGTTCACCCTTGTTGTACGAGATGCTATTCTGGCTGGGGTAATTAATCGTGCCGATGCTCTTTCCAGAGACTTGCAAGTCGATTGCGTTGGCTGAAGCGTTCAAATTATAGTCACAGTCTTTCTCCACGGTGTACGTGTCCGTGCCCGATGAGGTAGAGTAGATGACAATCAAGTCCTTTTTTCCAGTGTTGGTGAGGATGACGCCTCCACCTTGAATGCTTGCTCTAGCGGGCCCAATTCAGTCAATTAGTGCATCGATTAGTACGCTTGACAGCCTGGAGTACATACCCCACGGATGTCGACATTATTGCAGATGTATGGACAGAAAACTAAGAAACTGTGTAATGAGCAAGGCAGCGTAGAACAATGGTTACTGGGAAAGCTTACTAGGTGGATTGCAATTTCAAAAGACGAGTGGATTGAATTAGAGGATGTGGACGAAACCAGCCAGGTTTTTATATGTTTCTGTAGGGATATCAATAAAACTCGTCCAAAGGGAGAAATGACTGTGGCGCTCTTCAGGGCCTCATGTCGGCGTATCAGATCGTCAGATTGGGTTTTGACTAGACCCAGAGTGCGACCTTTCTACAATTCTTCTCACAGATGTGCCGAAGGAAGACCAACTGGCGTCACCAGGTCAAGCAAGAATAGAGTCCCAGAGTGAGTCTTTGACCAAAAGAAGAAAAAAGAAGACTACAGTCGAACATCAGTATAGAGTTCATGCATTGACATGTCTAATCGCGTATAAGGCTCCTGAGTTCTTGCAGAATCTCGGGGGATAAAAACGCCCGAGACCTAAAAAAGGACGGTGCTCCCGTGTGAGTATACTAATCGCTACCGCCGTCAAGCGCCCAAAGCATCTCAGCGGCTATTCCTTGGTGGCCTTGGCCCTCAAGCAAAATAGACGTTATCTCGAGTTCCTGAAGCACTTCTTGGATCTTCCATAGCTGCGCTTGCTTGACTTTCATGCCGTGCCATCAGTTTTGCATTATTGAATGACAAGATACTAGGACTTGGTTTTTCTTGCTCATGTATTCGTTGCAATCGAAGGTGAGGGTTTTCTGATGTCTGCAAATTCTATTATAATACTTAATGCAATTATCGGAAGAGATTGAGCACCGAACCTCTCAATAGCTCACGCTGTGGCAACTGGGTATTCGAAGCGACTGTTAACAGCTCGAATGGCAGACCTGAATTCGGTCCTTCCGTAGTCAGCAAGTAGAGAGCATTCAAGTTGATAGCAAAAAAAAAAGAGATCACTCAGTACCCAAACAGGCGACAGTTTTGCCCTCGCTCTAAGACTTATAATCGAAATAACCCCTACAAAGGAAATTTTTTTGACAGCGCCTCGATGGTCTCTATTTTTCAACAGGTCATGAGTCGTCAAACCGAGTATTTTGGAGGTTTTTGGAGACACGAGAAGTTAGATTGCATATTGACCACAGCACAAACAATATTGTTGGAAGCAGTCCAAGACGATTTGAGGGTCAAGTGGTCAAGTTGACTTGGCGAAGATGTTGAACTTAATCTGAAAGTAGCCACATGATGCAAGCAATGACTAATTCGCTCTAGCAGATGACAAATTCTTGCATCGTTTTGCAGCAGGCGAAGACTCTGAATAAACAATTGTCGTAAATTGCGTAGGTAGAACATAATGAACCATGTCAATTGCAAATGCGAACGATTGCGTGTGCTTTCTCACGAAGTTTCTCGAAAGGCTTTAATCAGAACGACCAAAGGGTGATAACGTGCACTAGTGCACTTGTGCTTGTTTACCAACCCCTAATGATTATAGTCGTTGGGTGTAGTTCTCTGGAAACTTGTCTGCAAAATTTGCCGTCACCATCCGTACGAACGGCTTTTGACCATTTGAATTTTGATTACTAGACGACTTGAAGAGAACAACTTAATGCGGCTCCAGGGCCAGCCTCATGAGCATGGAACGCGCATCCATAGACATCGACTTCCCACAGCTTTCCACCGACATTTAGTTGAGCGATGATCATACGCCTGCACCGGCACCTCGTGTAAGACGCATGGAAGTTGAGAGTGATCTAAAAATACCCCGACGCGTCTCCAGCAGGCAAGAGGACGCGTTGTTTTGCTTTGTTGTGGCACAGTTCAACTCTGAGTGATTGCCAGGGTGTTGCTTGCTCTGTTCTCCACGCTTCCTCCACTCTATCTTGTACTTCTAGTCCACCGCTCTCTACAGCAAGCAAGACTGGAGCTGCTCTTGCTGCCATAACCCCCACCCATCAAGCTATGGACACCCTTACCGCCCAGCTCCAGAACTTACCTCCAGAGTCATCCAGCGACATCTTCTCACTCTCCGATCAGGTCTTGTCAGAGCGTTTAGAGTTTATAGAAGAGGTCCGTCGCTGCAAAGGTCTCTCTCGGGATGCGGCGGTGCTCATTTACTTGGTCGTCGCAGATTGGCTTTGGCAACTGGGGTAGCGTCTGGCTATGCAAACCCAAACCAGCAACCACCAAGGACGGCGTCGTCAGACAGCTTGGACAAAAACTGGCTGTAAAGCTCGTCCATAGGTCCAAGACTCCTACAACTGCTGCTCGCGTCAGGTCACTGTAAGCTTTGCTTCCATTCATTCGTAACTGTCGGAAGTTCACGTGGGTACAGCTGGAACGAAATGAAGATTGTGCGATCATTCAAGTCAGATCCTCATCCTTCAATTATTCCTTTCCACTCCTTCATAATTACGCCCTCTTATGCGCTCATCACCATGTAAGTTTACTTTCCAAAGCCCTGGTAATCTTCGCTACACGTTGCTGGAATTTGATGCGCGTGTTTTGCGGAGTCAATGTCATCTACCTCGTTTTGCCCTTGACAACCGAATGCTCACGATGAATCTTTAAATTTATTTAGGTCATATCTACCGACCCTAGTACCAGTTGAAGTCCAGGAAGACAAAGCGCGCGAATGGTTCCGCTTTTTATTATCCGGCGTCGAATTCTTGCACAGGCGCGGCGTTGTTCATAATGACATCAAGTGAGTGCAGGATCTCTCTAACAAGCTTTCCGAAAAAGACGAATTTACGCTACTCCACCTAGACCCGCCAACATTCTCTTGTCAAACAAGAACATTCCGGTCCTTGTTGACTTCGGTTTTGCAGAGAAATATGATCTGGATTCCGACGAAGCATTCCATAGTAATCTTTCCTATGGTACTCCCGAGGTATGCTCTGTGCAATGATTCCTGTTGTCATTCAATGAACCTATCTTTACCAGTATCTCTCACCTGAACGCGCCCGTGGTCTACCGCACGACACCCGTAAATCAGACGTCTGGTCTCTCGGAGTGACGTTCTTCGAAATCCTGGTCGGACGGACGCCTTTCGAACACTCCGATGGCGAACAGTTCAATTCAAATGAGGACCTAGAGAAATATTGGGGCCGCACTGTAAGTCATCCTCCCGGTGTCTTCATGCCATGAATGCATAATTGACTGTGCGGCTTGTAATGTTTAATAGCTACGTGGTAAGTGGGTCGGCACCTGGGACTTCTCGAAAGAAATGGAGAAGCTTCTACTAAGAATGGTTGCGCCAAACGCTGATCTGCGGTGTACTGCAACGCAAGTCATTTCTGACTCCTACTGGAACATTCCTCGTACGGACTCCCTGACGTCGCATAGTACGTTAATCCTTTTCATTTTTCGTTCTTCTGTCGACCAGTAATCTAACATGGTTTGCAATACAGAACGCGCTTCCAGTTACAACTCGTCGATCGTCTTCGAGAAGGACATGGAGAAGATGCTCAATGCAACACCTTCCAGGAAAGCCAAGGAAAACCGGGGCCAATCTCCTCCCGGTCTAGAAAAGGTGGACGTGTTCCGTGACGACCAAACAGCGAGCAAGCGCCTCAACAAGTCAAAGTCGCAGCCTAGGGTTGCAGGCTCAAAGAGTATGTTCCAAAGTTATCTTGACAAGTGGCGGCGAGATTGATTCCCTTCATAGTCGCTCAACCAAGGAAGCGTGTACCTGCCCCGCCTGTCATTGACCTGTCACCTATCAAGGCATCTCCCAATAATTCTCCGTCGTACAGCAGTGCCACAGCCAAGGAGAACATCATGTCATTCAATCGTCTCGCAAGTATTGCTAGCAGCGACAAGAAGAAGCAGGCCAATACCAGCGTCAATGGCGTGAGACGACCACTGGGTGTTCTCGGCGTAAGCAACAATATACCTGTATCGTCGCTTTCTAAGAAGCCTTCCGGAAATACGCATGGTGTGAAGGCTATGAAGGTCCTTGGCGACCTCTCGCGAGACGCCAACATCAGTGTCACCGCCAACGAGAGCACCGAGAGCCGAGGGTCGACAAATGTGAAGGACCGCGTCAGAGAGTGGGAAAGAGAAAAGGAACGACTCAGAGAAATGGAAAGGCTGGAAGAGATGGAAAGGGAGAGAGACGAGCTGTATAAGCGGGAGAAGGAAAAGAGGAAGAGAGAAAAGAGGGCGAAGGAAGCAGAGAAGGAGAATTCTGGCGCTGATGCCAGCAGGCAGAAGAATCCGAGGAACGCTGAGAAGCAACGGCAGTTTGCCGCCAGTGCTGTCGAGGCCTGGCGAGACGATGTTGATCAGGATGCATTTGCTAGAGAGAAGAAGAACGCCTCTATTCTGCAGATCAGAATTCCCCCTCCCAAGACGAGCAATGTCGAAGTCAGCAACGGGCAACAGAAAGCCAGCACTAGCAACGGGCATAGTTCCAAGCCCGCCAAGGATTGGGAATGGGACAAGGAGAATATTGGGAAATCCTCCACGTCGCCCGTGTTGCCCATGTTCAAGCCCACATCGCCGTTGTCACAAGGTTTGTACCCTTTTCTTTACTACTGTCCAGAGGATCCCCTTGTTGACCACTTTTTGACAGCTCTGCTGAACATAGTAACCGACACTCCAACTTCACCTCCTTCAACCTTTGCACGTAAAGAAAAAGAGGCGAAGCAAAGCATATTCAAGCACAGCATCAAGGCTTCCATTGGTGAGTCAATACGTCTAATTGACTGCATCCTATTATCTCTTGTCATTTCCTTGCACCTAAGAACGTAAGCTGACAATGCAATATAACCAGATAAAACCATGCAATTCGTCCAGAAGTCTTCAACGCTGGCACAACAGGTCACTTCTGGAAGGTCGACTCCTGCAAGAGGATTCTCGCTTGACGTAAGCAGGGACAAGATCAATACGAGCCATGACAGCAAGACGTCGACCAAGGATGGAAAAGAAGCATGGGAGGCCATCGATGGCGATGGTTCTTTTGCGGAAGGTGAGTCATTCAATTATATTTTCCATCACGCTTTTCTTTCTGTGCGTCATGCTGCTTCGCTTTACTGGGGTGTTTTGAGTGCTATAAATTTGGTTTGGTTGTTCATTTCATGATTGCTGATTCATGCCCCTTTGTCATGATTGCAGTTTCGCCTTTACCCATCATCAAGAATGCTGCCGAGAGTGAACAGATTGCTGCCGATGCTAGGATGGATCGTATGACTATCTGGATGCGTAATGTCGAGAGTAAGTGGTGGCTTGTATACTTACATTTTGCTCGCCTCTGAACTTCTTCTGTCTTTTTTGTTCCAGAGGTCGTTGAAGATGCAAAACAGAATTTTGCTTCGTCTTCCATTCCCAAGGACGTGCCTCTTCCTCCTCTTCCAGTGCCCTTGTCGCGCAGTGCTTCGCACAATCGCGCGTCACGCCTTCCGCGACGCGTCCTAGCTGCAAGTCAGATTTTCCAAGCTGACGAGAATGGCAACATCACACCCATGATTGACCAAAGCATGGTTTCGGCCTCTAACACGTCTGCTTTCCTTAGCCCAACTGACATCGACATCTCGAAAGGAAGCATCAAGCCTTCCGTGACAGAAACTGCACCTACTACTCCTGCTAAGACGACTTCACCTCTTCCCAAGGAGGAAGCATCTTCCAGCTTTGTTATTCCCGAAATCCATACTCCTTCAAGGCAGCGCCGCGCGACTGTATCGACGCGTTCTCCTGAGCCTGCCGAGCGGGCTTCAGGTGCTGTAGGGGACATCCTTGCCGGCGATATGTCTCCTTCAAAGAGGAAAGAAAAATGCAAGTCTCATGGCAACCTTCTACAAAGGCACATTGCGCCCATTGCAGTACTTGAGGCTGAGCTAATGAAACGTGTGTTCTGCTCTGCTTGCTTCAGTCTTGTGTGATGTTGATTAGCTCTTTCTTCTCTCTAGCACCTCCGCCGCCTCCCACACCTCGTCTTTCTCAGGTCCTTGACAGGAATTTGTTCATTGCTCCGCCTCTTACATCTCGAGAGAACCTTTTGGACGTAGAAGACAGCATTGAGCACGTCCGCGAACCCTCCATGGACGAGCTGACTTCCTCGCCGTGCCACGTGGAACCCTATCCACCGCGTGTCCGTGCAAGTTACGACTGCCCCATTCCCGATACTCCCAGCCGCCATCGGATTGAAGGCGTGTACGACCGCTTCCTCATGGCGACCTCTGGAGTCAAACGCCTTGGCAAGGGGTATCAGTCTGACAATGCTGGTCCTGTTGCGAATTCGAGCCAGACAGTCGGCTTGGGCGCTGTACAGAACAAGGGCCGTTCATTCTATTCCACAAGAAGGCCCATGCCCCCGCCCGTGTCGAGTGAGGATTTGAATCAACGCAGAGCTGCGAGTGTGGATGAGCTCGGCATGGTTCCTTCCACGGACGTACCTACTGCTGGTGCTGGCTCCACTACCAGGGAGGATGGCCACAGGGGCGTCGATCTTATGCGCAAGGCGATCAAGCTCATCGTTCCAAAGAACAACACAATGTCGAAGCGCTTGTCTCGCTTCGGTTGACGGATTGTTCGTTCCCCTATTCTCATTGCAAATCTTCAGTCATCATCTATCCATTACGCCTGCCGACATGATTTACGCGGATTTCTTCCAAAATATCCATTGTTTGATCTGTTCCTTTCATTCTGCTATCTCATTGCACCTCCATTGACCTTTTTTGCTGCATTTGTTCTCTTGTATTTGTCGACCACGCTTATTTATTTTTCCAAGAACTTTGCTCTCGCTCCACGACCGCTTTATGCGTTCTTCCACTCATTAATTTCTTTGTTCACCCTCTCGCTTATTACTCCCGTCATGCTCTCGATTTGCTTGTTTAACCCTCCTGACTTTATACCTTACTCGACATTGCTATCATGACTGCTATCGTTCCATCGCTCTGCTTACCACGACCTATCACGTTTTCCCAGCTTTCATAGTCCTTCTGTTCTGCCCTTTCTCTGTCGTTACGTTTACGTCGTTTATGTCCCTGGATGGCTGTTACGATCTCATTGCTTTCTTTCTTGTCGACCCAATCTTACGTAAAAGATATCTCTACTTTCCTCGTCCATACTTTTTAACATCACCGAAATGACTGCAATGATCTGCAATGTCTATTCAATAATGATTACTTTTGGTTCTACTCTACGGTTACTGTTCTAAAGATACGGCTTCTGTGTACTTTCGTGAATACTAGTATCGTGGAGATTTTACGTTTCTACTTGGTCGCCATTCACGACCATTCATGACGCGCTCCAAAGACCAAATGGCAAAAATAAGACGCGTTGTTTGGCACCAGCGTGTCATACACACAGCGGCCCAGTCACCTTTTCCGAGTGTTTTGACTCCTCTGAACGACTATCAACAACACTTAGGCTCTCATAAGTCCTTCCAGAATCAAAGATCGCGCCATAAGAAAGCATAGCACAAAGTGTCATGGACGACACCCTCGAAACTCCGAGTGCTCTCCCTCCGAAAGCACCTCTTGGCGATGTACCACCAGATGTCGAGGATGAACAGAGCTCAGACGAGGAGGATGGTGGATTGGACTGGACAAAGTTGCTGTATGAGAGCTTTCAGGACAATGCGGAACCATTGCTGATCCCGACTTTCTTCAAGGCCTCCTTCAGCTCGGCCTGTTATTCCTAAACGAGGGGAGAAGGAATTTGAACCCCGAGGTGCCGGTGGAACTAATCTACAACAACATGTCCTTGAACGCTCTCGATCTGCGATGTTCCAAACGTTGCGTTCCACTAGGACGATATCAAGGTGTGTCAGAATATTTTTTACTGGCCAACGTTAAGTTTGATCGCGCTGAATTTTGCAGTAAAGCTATAAGCTATGCGACATGGCATCCAGATATTGCGCGCACGCATGTGACAGTCGCCCGTGGTATTCACTTCTCCAACATGGGGCACTCAGCTCCTCGATCTATCGTCGGAGAGGACGGTACAGAGAAACTCCAGAAACGCCTCGAATTATTGCCGGAAGAAGCCATATACCTAATAGAAAGGGGATCTCTGTTTTGCTGGAAGTACATGGACTTGAAACTGGGTCAAGTCCCCGGATTGAGTGAGGTTGAAGGCTCGCCTATGTCTGTACAGCAGGCCTTCAGCGAGATGATCGGGAAAGAGGATTTGACTTTGGAAAAATTTCAGGCGGGTTTTCTCTTTAGCACTTCTCCCTTCGTCTGTGGGTCCTGACTCTCCGGGTAGGTTTATGCTTATCTGAAGCGATTAGGCTATGTCGTTACTCGCACTAGCCCTCCAGACCCGTATTACCCTTTACCCCCACGGCCGGTTTTGACAAAATATGCGCCCTCGATAATGGATCGTCTGAAGTCCCTATTCCCTTCGTGGCTCTCTACAGTATCTCGGGCGATACTCGGCGCATTCAATTGGTGGCGACCATTGCGAATTAGCAAGTGGTTACATCATGATAAAAATTACTGTAAGCGGGCCCTTCTTGACACTCGATCTTCTGGGCCTGACGTATCTGGCAGCTGCCCTATTCCGTTCTCTGAGATTCATGCCCGCTGGACACAGCGTGCCCCTAAACTTCTCGCAATCTGTATTGGAAACCAGGGAGTCGACTGCTTATCGCATCTTTTACAACCTCTACAAACCATCAACCCCCTTCAAAAAATCGGCGCCCCCTCCCCCAGATTTCCAAATAGTTGTTGTCAAGTACGTTGTCTTACGCTCGCTTTCTAATATGTATTTTCGACCGATCTTCCTTACACAGTGCGCGCACGACACCCATGCCTACAATTCAAGAATTAACCGACCTCTTTGACGTCTTACCGGAGAGCCCTCTTCCTCAACCCCGGCGAAGACAACCGCTTACTGCGACACCTTCTAACTCCGCTCCCAACGCGACGACCTTAAAATTGGAGCCTGCTCAAGACGGTTCTCTGATCAAAAGACTATTTCCATGGTTCTTTGCGTCGACGACGTCTTCATCACAATTGGCTCCCCCACGTAAATCAAATCCATTTGTCGCGTTGAAAACTGGCAAAAAGATTGTAATCATCGCTGCGGTCGACAATGGAAACATCAGCTTCTTTAGATTTGGGCAAGGAGAGTTCTCCGAGTGGCCCATGTTGTAACATCGCGATTGTACCAAAACCTTTCGAGTATCTTTGACGCTGGTCGGAATCTGTTGGGTCGCATGCGACTTACCAGTGCACAAATGAATCTTCTCCCGTTGTCCCTAGGCCGAAAGGCTACGGAAGAGATGCCATCATCTTTGCCGTCGCAGAAAGTCCTCGCTACAAGTCATTCAGAGGTGATGGGAAGTATGTGCCATTCTAATCAAGTCGTGTTTGACACAGCGTGCGGCGACAGTGATATATGGAATGCAAGAGTATATCGTAAGTAATATGATGCTTCTATGTCCCATTATATCCCAAGTGTAAATGTCCAGAGTGTAAGTGTTCAGAGTCCAAGTGTCCAGAGAATGATCAAAGTCTAAATAGACGCAAGAAAGCCAATAAATTAAAAAGCAGCAGTGGTATCGATATTGATGTGTTCACGGAACCGGTGTTGGGATTGCTCGGGTTTTTGATGTCAGCAGGCAGTTCGCTGCTTTCGGAGGTATGATCTTGTGCTCTCCTGGTGTCCATCACGTACTGACCATCTGGAGAAACAACGATATGTGATTGACTAGCGACGCCTGCAATAGGTGCAGGCTCGACTGCATCTGGGAGATGGCATACGCTCGTCAGAGAATTCCTACGGTCAAAAGTCAAATTCCGAAATTTGAACTTACATGGGAAATTGCCACCATGGAGTGTAGCGTTTTGAATTGCGTCCTGCAGAAGCTGATACGCGTTGTCAGGGACTGTGGAGAGGAATCCGATTCGCGGAGGGTCTTGAGATGGGTGCGTCAGATTCCCATAGTAGAACGCGACGAAGTTTCTGTACAGAACGAAGGTGAATGATATTAATCACAGTTCAAGGTTTTGAGTGGAGGGGATTCTAGCTTACGATCTGAAAAAGGGAGTGCCAAGGCTCCAGCGGTACAAGGATCCAATAGTTGGAGGGTCTGTCGACACCAGATTATCAGCTTGGCAAGTCCTCGTGTTGCCTGCTTCTAGTTGGCTGATGAAATCTCTAGGGTCGATTGGAAACATCTGTGGATAGTCGACTACTCAACCAAGTCGCCCTGGGGCATTGTAGTTGAGACGAACCTTTCCTCCAATTTGAAAAGCCAATGATCGAGACATATTACAAGGCAGTGTGGCAATGGGGCTTGGTGCGTAAGGGTCATATGAGGACGACACCGACGAGAGGATATCAATGACCACGTCTTCTGGACCTCGCAGAACCGAATTCCCCTGAATTGCAGCATCAAAAAGTTAACAAAGCCTTAGTTTCGAGGTGAAGAGGGAATACCGTGTCGATGAGGGCTGACACCCTTTCAGAGTCCACACCGTTGGCAGGTATCATAGAATCGCCAACTCTTTTGCCATCCAAAAACACGCCGTCGATGTCAATCTCCCAACGGCTAAGCAAGGTTTAGCATCCCGCGCTATAGGATATCGGCACTGATACCTACTAAGGATATACCTGGTTTTCATGTCAGCTTCTGGCTTTTAATGCTGACAGTACAATTCTCACCTCTGTAGCAGCGAAAGAGGGGGGATGAAGGCCACCTTCATGGATTTCGTACCGTCTCACAGGCACCCAGGTCAACGAGGAATTTTCGATTCCATCCGGAAGCTTTCCTAAAGTAAGCGCTCCGACCCCACTCCTGTCAATGGCCCCTCTGTGAAGTTGGACTGTGAACATAGGGAGTTCCATTGCACCACTCATTGCCAAGCGTGGCAACAGTGGCGCATTCTGTCTGCTTGTCTGTACAACATGATCAGTCTGTACCAAGGGCCCTGTCTGACATAGGGATTGTGAGATTCAGAGAAATGAACAACATGGCTTCAAGACATCTCAAAATTACCTTGGCAGCCAGTTCCTCCTGCACACGACTTTAAAGCAATCAAACAATCAGGAAGCGGCTCCGAGAAAATACATGACATAGCACATACCTTGCTGATGGAAAGCTCAACCCAAAAATTCCAGCAGCGTTATACCCAATAATGTGATTATCGGTATCGTTGACCAAGGCGAAGGGCTGCTCCAACATAGTCACGCCCGCCAGACTCACAGTGTCAACACACACAACACCCGAAGCGTAACTGCCCGTTGTCGAATCGCCGTAATAGAGATCAATATCGACTCCAGTTGAATGCAGAGAAGCACTCGGGTATCGGTCAACTTGAGCATCCTCACATGCTTTGTCTGTACAGTGGTCTGACACAACCCATAAATCACTTGAACCCGTGTCTGCGGAGCAGAACGCGTCAGTGTCGACTGGAAAAAGACATCGACTGGGCTCACCCAGATGCAGGGGAACGATCGTTTCGCCCAATCGGACTGGAACAGTATACATCCTGAAGGGTTTTGCTTATCAATGAGAGGTGCTTGCTTCAGTAGAAAGACTCACAGATCAAGGTAATTTCCCAATCCAGTAGACCCGAATATCCTTTGAAGTGCTGTCGCGGCTGGTGGGGTATTGGTCGCCGAGGGCATCGTCATCGACTCTTGTTCATCATGGCACCATCTTCCACCGTTCGGGAGACCCCATGAGTAATCTGAGGTTAGGGCAATGATGCAAGCGAGTTGCGATATATTGCCAAGCATCCGAGCTGGCAGGTCTGTGGAAGTGGGGAGCTAAGCTCGAGGAGCTTTCGGTCCTCCTAGATAACCAGCCAGGAGTAACCAAGGTGAGCGCACTGCGCAGTTGAACACGAGAAGGTGGGTCTCGAAAAGAACCTTGCCATTTAATTTTAAGGGAAGTGACTGCGGTCTTTTGGCTTTGTTGTCAAGCACAGCACCCTTT
>NHYE01005241.1:0-18241 GCA_002938385.1 Gymnopilus dilepis | reverse complement strand
GTGAAGGGGTTTGTGGAGCCGATTATGCGGGCTGCTGTGGAGAGGAAGAAGTTGGCGGCGGCGGGGAGGGAGGCGGGGGAGAAGAAGGAGGGAGAGAGGGAGGTGAAGGAGGGAGAGAGTCTGTTGGATCATTTGATTAATTATACGGAGGGTGAGTGGTTTCTTCACTCTTTTTTCGTTCCCTGCTAATGGTGAATGGTAGATGAGACCGTCCTCCGAGACGAGATCCTCAACATCCTCCTTGCAGGGCGTGATACTGTAAGTCCTCCTTTCTGTGATCCTCTCAATTACCTCTCATCAACTCCCCCCCCCTTCTCCCGCCACACAGACAACAAACAGCATAACATTCGCCATATACATGCTCTCCGAGCACCCGTCCATCCTCCAACGTCTGCGCCAAGAAGTGCTCGACGTCGTCGGCGAAACGAGGAGGCCCACGTTCGAAGATATGAAGGACATGAAGTACCTGAGGGCGGTGATCAATGAGACGTTGAGGTTGTATCCTGCTGTGTGAGTACTCCTAGGTGTCGGGATCCCGATCTCGTCTCGCCCCATTAGCTGCGATGAGTTGGAACTGAACTATTTCTGGGACTGATTGTAGGCCGTTCAACGCTAGGATGACGAACAAACCCGTCGTCCTCCCCGGAAAATACGGGAACCAGCCGTTCTACCTCCCCGAGGGCGGGCGCACGGCGTACAGCGTGTTTTTGATGCACCGGAGGAAGGACCTGTGGGGGCCAGATGGTAAGTTTACATCACTTTATCAACCTCTCTGGAGAGGAATCGGAAGGGATGTTGACTGTTTTTTGTTTGTGACCTGTAGCGGACGAGTTTGACCCGGACAGGTTTTTGGACGAGAGGCTGAAGAAGTACCTTACGCCGAACCCGTTTATCTTTTTGCCGTTTAATGCGGGGCCGAGGATATGTTTGGGACAACAGGTACTTCCTTTCCCCTCCCTCAGTCCTCCCCTTCCCTTCCTCTCACTAACCACCCCTCTTCCCCACACCAGTTCGCATACCACGAAACATCTTTCTTCCTCATCCGCCTCCTGCAGCAATTCTCGAGCATCACGCACGTCGCCGACGCGCAACCGCCTGCTTCGCGTCCGCCTAGCACGTGGGCGGGCGCGGAGGGCACGAAGGGGCGGGATAAGCTCAGGTTGAAGACGTATTTGACTATGAGTGCCAGGGGGGGGTGTTGGGTTGTTTTGGGGGAGGCGGGGAGGGATGAGTGAGAGTGAGTAGGTGGGTGTGGGTGAGGAAAAAGGGAGAGGAGTGGGCGTGGCTATTGGTATTTATTCGCTTGTTTCGATGTTTCGAGGTTGTGTCGTTGTATGCGCCTCGTTCTGTCTGTCTGTCTGTCTGTATGGATGTTGTCATGGTGCTGGATCGCTTATTTTAGATAGACTTAGTTAATTGTGCATTGTACGTAGAAAAAGCAAAAGTAGTAGAGACTCTTACATAGTAAGTACTAGAATCATAATTCCTCTTTGGTCTTCCAACTTGTCTGCTTTTACAATGAGGGACGATCTCTCGAAATCTCTCTACCGGAATGAGTAGGCGACGCTTGTCCCATATATGGTCTTCTGACGAATGCGGTAAGTTGTTGACCAAATTTAGCAGAATGGCTTCTCCTCATGATCGGCGCGGTTGTGATCGATCGGGCACGAGAAGGCAGACAAAATCAAATGAGGCCTTTTAGAGACCACCTTTCCAGTTTTTAGCGACCTTGCCTCGTGTTCCAGTGTGGCAAGTTTTCCAAAACTCACAACTTCACATTCGAACCAATGAGGTCGGAAAGCGCGAGTAAATCACAAAGGTAGTGGTAATATAAGGTCCGTAGCTACGAAAGAGGGGAGATAACTAAAGGTCAAAGTCCGAATCCCAACATCCATCCGACATGTCGAGGAGGGGTCACGGATAGGGCAGCCAACTAACTCCCTTACGAAGTCGCGTTGATGGTGATAGGAACTTCGACACTGCCTTGGAGCAAGATTTCGCTTCCGTCGGTACCCTGAGTAGGGTAGGTGTCGACGAGGAAGATGTTGTAAGCCGCGTTGGCGAAGTAGTATCCGTGAGGGATCTAGAGTATCGATATCGTCAGAAATCTGCAAGAAGATTACATACAATCGTCGACAGGGGCTTACCGTGGTGTCAAAGTCGTCCGTGGTAGCACCATCAGCGAGAGTGCGGCGGGCTCCGAGAACGATAGGAGCCTCGTAGCCGTTGTTCGCGTTGGCGGGCACCTCGATGAGGTAGTCAAAGAATTGGGGCTTGATGCCGTAGTAGTTGATGGCGCAGTCGAAGTCGACGTGGACGTGGATGGCCTGCAACGTTAACGATGATTGTCAGATTCACTGCGACGCGAGATGGAGAAAGGATGGCACTCACATCGCCGGCACTGTAAGAGGTGGCACCGGTAGGGCTCGAGTAGCTGAGAACGCCAAACCTCGACGCGTCCGGGCATGATTCACGGGGGAGCACGGAGGCAGAGGCGAGGGCCACCATGGACAAGAACGCGGCAGAGAAGGAGAACTTCATCTTGCAGGAAGGTTCAGGTAGTGGAGAACGGGTTTGAAGAGAGGCTAGGCGTTGAGCGAAGTGAGCAAGTCGGAGGCGACTGATGAGGATTTCTGCACTCACCAAGCAGCCTTTTAAAGGGTTCCACTAGATCAATTCCCGCCACTGACAACGGTCAGGAAAGACCGAGTACGGGATTGTTAGTGGTAGGACCGTGATGTGGAAGGCCTTCTGCATGGGACGAACAGGCCGACATGCGGGGTGGTTGGAGGACGGGTCACGGAGACATCGTTGACGTAAAAGTTGGTGCGGCTATGCAGAGAGATAAAAATAGTTTCCTTCCCCAGGATCCCCTCTCCCAGTGGCAAGTGCCGGTGGTGCACTGCACTCAGCTTGACCAACAAACGAATGGCCTTTGCTCAATCAAGCCCTATCAGCGTGTAAGATATCCTTCATGAGCATCGTGCACTGCGACTTTTGTGCCTCGTAATAACTGACCAGCACCCATTCTTGGTGCAATTTACATTCGCGATTCACGCTTTGTGCAGGCGTGCCGTCGCTTCCTGTCAAAAATGATGACGTCTAGAATTGGCACACAGGCGAAATAAGATTCTTGAGATCGGCACTCACTCCGAACCCTCCGTCAAGGCGAAAGTTGGCCACCTTGCCAACTTGTTGAGGTTATGTCCATGGTCATGTTCTGCCGATCCTTATCATTAAGGGCTCACCGGTGCCGTGAACTGGTTATACATATGTAGTACCACAGCAATTGCAAATGACTATCGAGCGCGTACACTGCCTGGCACCGCGAGGTCGGGTGTCCTCAAGGCCATAGGTAGTAGGTTTTGAAACTGGTCAAGTTCGTTGTCATGTCACACTCAACGGCGAGAGCCCCGTTATTGGTTTGCCTTTAAACAAAACAGGGAAAGGATTGGACACGAAATACTTATGGTGAAAGGTGAGCAATGAGTGAATCCCTGAGGCCACTGCAGCTGGTGGTCGACGAAGTGCTTTGGTTCCTATTCTTTTCCTCTTCTTGGACCTTCAGACGGATGCTAGGAAAGAAACAGATCCGCAACGTAGCCCTTGAATAAACGAACCCGACGCTACCCCACCTCATCGCATTCTAGTCTCAAAACTTCCAGAACACCGCACTCCCGAGCAGGGCCATCGTGATAAAGTGACCAAAATCCGCGACGAGTAACCCGAAGAGATAAAGATTTGCGAGCTGGAGGAGAGTCGTCGTCGATTGGGTTGATAGATCGGCAGCTATTTGCGTTCCGTAGCGATGAGGGACCGAGGAACCACTATGATCATAGTCTTGAGCGTTCTCTTCGTTTGTAAGGCGGTACAAGCTCACGGGCTATCGAAATTACTTGGTGAAGCTATTGAGCAACGTTAACAATAGCCACCTCTTTCACTGAAAAGCAGAGCGCCGCAAGTCGCCTTACTATCAAGCCCCTGTAGACGCAGATCCGCGCATTGCCGCCAATCCGTTTTAAAATTCTCTTCAATCCTATGTACCCAGTCGATGCCATTGTGCGTCACAACATTGTGTTGAGTCAAACAAGAAGAGTCAGTGATCTGACCAGTCGAAAAGTGCCAAGGGATTGAATAATGAGTCGTTCGTCGCCGTGGAGACTCTTCGCGATGCGCAGACCGCAGCACTCCGCGAGCACAGTGGCGAGCTCATTATTGGAGAGCAACAGTGAACATCCAAAAGTCGTTCGACTTGCTTGTTTCTCCTAGAGTTGTAGATGCACGATCTATGGCCTCCGCAGTCTGGCCGCTTCCTGAGCCTGCGCAGGTTGTTGTTGATGGTGACGCGGTGACGACAAGGGACGTCGAGGTGAAAGGTTGATCAATTACCGCGTAAGATTCTTCGTCTCATTCTTGATCACTGAGTAGTGCTGAGTAGTGGCAAGTCATAAGACCATGGTAGGAATTTCAGGTCAAGAGGTGGTAGAGTGGATTGAAGGAGGCAAACTCGAAAGCCGTGCACGGGCCGCCGGTCAAAGAGACGGAGCACACCCCGAATAAGGAAGTTCCATCACCGGATCAGCGATCATCTCGGCCGCGCGCTGCCAACCTTATTTTACCACCTCTTGGCACCGTCGCCTGCGCTTCACTCCATACCCTTCATTTCTCTATAGTCTTTGCTGAAACACGGACATGCTAAGGACAAGGATGACATAGCTCGCAGTCACATCGCAGCGCCAGGGTGGCTGCGATGTTCGCCACCAGAGGAGTATATAAGAGCTTGGAAGACGTGGCCAAAAGATCGCCAACCCAGTACTCGATTTTCGTTCCTCATCGTTCTTTTCACAAGCACAAGCCAAAGAATCTTTGCTCTTTAAACTCAATAATTGATCATGGAAGACGACATCTCTGCGATTGTACGTTCACGTTTGCTTTCTATTTCTACAAAATACCTACATAGCGATGATCGTTTCCTTCAGGTTATTGATAATGGATCTGGCATGTGCAAGGCTGGGTGTAAGCATTCTTACTCATTAACGTTCGTTATATTGAGACTAATTCATTCTCGTGTTATCTAGTTGCCGGTATGTTTCTCAAAGAGTATCAGAGCCGTTGCAAGTTGGTAATTGAGCGCTACTATAGGTGATGATGCTCCCCGTGCTGTCTTCCCGTGAGCAGTCCTCTATCATCTTTGACCCATTTCCGACAGGCTCACGGCTTCTACAGGTCTATTGTTGGTCGAGCTCGTCATGTTGGCGTTATGGTCGGTTTCGCCAATAAGGATTCTTACGTCGGGTGAGCTCCGACCGTCCATATCACTTGTTGTCTTCTCTTAAACAACATTTCTGCAGTGACGAAGCGCAGTCCAAACGCGGCGTCTTGTCCCTGAAGTATCCTATTGAGCATGGTATTGTCACCAACTGGGACGACATGGAAAAGATTTGGCATCATACCTTCTACAACGAGCTCCGTGTCGCGCCCGAGGAGCACCCTGTTCTCCTGACCGAAGCCCCGCTAAACCCAAAAGCTAACCGCGAGAAGATGACTCAAATCATGTTTGAGACGTTCAATGTCCCGGCTTTCTACGTCCAGATCCAGGCAGTGCTCTCCCTGTACGCTTCCGGACGTACCACCGGTATCGTCTTGGACTCAGGCGATGGTGTCTCTCATACCGTTCCGATTTACGAGGGATTCGCACTACCTCATGCCATTCAGAGGCTCGATTTGGCCGGAAGGGACTTGACGGATTATTTGGTTAAAAATCTCATGGAGAGGGGTTATCCGTTCACGACGAGCGCGGAGAGGGAGGTTGTGAGGGATATCAAGGAGAAGCTTTGCTACGTTGCGTTGGACTTCGACCAGGAGTTGCAGATTGCTGCTACGTCTTCGACACTTGAGAAGAGCTATGAGTTGCCAGATGGGCAGGTCATCACAATCGGCAATGAGAGGTATGCGCTTACAGTCTTCCTTGACAAGTCGCATATCTTGACAACTTTTTATTAGGTTCCGTGCCCCTGAAGCTCTCTTCCAGCCTGCCTTCGTCGGTCTCGAGTCAGCTGGCATTCACGAGACTGTGTAAGGACCTCAATCAATTCAGCAGATCCTGATGACTCACTTCCATATCTCTTTCAGCTACAACTCGATCTTCAAATGCGATCTCGACGTCCGTCGCGAGCTCTACGGCAACATCGTACTTTCCGGCGGAACCACCATGTTCCCAGGTATCGCTGACCGCCTGCAGAAGGAGCTCACCGCTCTCGCTCCTTCCAGCATGAAGGTCAAGATTGTCGCTCCTCCTGAGCGCAAGTACTCTGTCTGGATCGGTGGTTCAATCCTGGCTTCGCTCAGCACCTTCCAAAATCTTTGGTGCTCTAAGCAGGAGTATGATGAGTCGGGACCTGCTATCGTTCATCGCAGTAAGTCGCCTTCTGCATCTTACTTCCAAGAAATTCGATGCTTATTGAAAAACTTCAGAATGCTTCTAAATTGTCGGATCTGGTATGGGGAGCTGTATAGCCTGGTGCTATTCTCGAAGGTGTGATAATGATAGTAACAATATGTGTGATTGTATGTGATTTGCGTGCCTATGATGTTGTACGTCGGATGTGCACATTATATAGCCTTTCGATTTTGTCGTTCCTGGGTTCACGGGAACGCCAGGCCCAACGTTGGTGCGTGATGTCAGAAAAGTACATCGGCGGCGCCAGAGCAATGAGCAGGATACCTGTCGTGCTATTGAGGTGAAGACGGTCATAACACCAAGACGTGGACTTCAACAGGAAGGTCAAACGCCCCTGTCTGGCGGTAGTTGCCGAGTTCATCGGAATCAACGCCGACGAGGCCACCACAATCTCGACTCTGTTTGCCACCTTTTGTGGTGGGCACTGTCGTCAATGCTTCCTCCTTCCACTTTCATGTCGCCCGGCTCTCGTTGAAACACGACCATGACGACACACAAGGCTTGCACAGCTCGCAGTCACATCGCAGCGCTCAGGGATGCTGCCATGGTCTTTAGCCGACTGGATATATAACGAGGAACTTTGCTCCAGTGCTTGGCTGTTTCTCCTCTGGTTACCGTGACTGTACATGAAGGGCGCCACTTCAGCAATTGTAAGCCCTTATATGCTTTATATCTCCGAATACTCTAGTATATGCGGTTGCATTGATATTCATACCTTCTGTAGGTTATTGACAATGGGACCAGTACATGCAAGGCTGGGTGTAAGTCGTCTCGTCGATCTTCTTGCAGTTCAATCCATCTCATTTAATTTCATTCAGTCTCAGGTACGTTTCTCCAGTACGCTTCAGGTGTTTGTGAATCATCGTTGAGAGGCAATGCAGGCGATGATGCTCCCCGTTCTGTTTTTCCGTGAGTCTCTCTTTCAGATTTCTCTATCTTCCAAAAGCTCAACTGCAGAGGACTGCGACTTAAGGACTGTCATGGGTCGCCCTCGTCATGTCGGTATACTGGCAACCTTGGGCATCAAGAAAACTTATGTTGGGTAAGCCATTGCAGGTATTTAACATCAAGAGGTGCTGCCTAATGCTACCCTAACAGCTATGAAGCCAAGGCCAAGCGGGGTATCATGCACCTGAAGCACCCTATCGAACGAGGTATCGTTACCAACTGGGATGATATGGAGGAAATCTGGCGACACGTCTTCGACAATGAACTGCACGTCGTGCCTCAAGAGCACCTAGTCTTGATGACAGAAGCTCCGCTTAACCCTAAAATCAATCGTGAAAAGATGGCCCAGATCATGTTTGAGACGTTCAGCGTTCCTGCGCTCTCTGTCCAAACACCAGCTGTGCTCGCCCTGCAAGCTTCTGGGCGCACAACGGGTGTTGTTTTAGACTCCGGCGATGGTGCCACTCATGTAGTCCCAATTTCCGACGGCTTGGCGTTGCCTCATGCCATTGAGAGGCTGGAATTTGCTGGCGAGGATTTGACAAATTTCTTGATTAATAGTCTGATGGAGAAGGGATATCCATTCACGACGACTTATGAGACAGAACTTGTCAAGGTTCATATCAAAGAGAAGCATTGCTACGTCGCGCAAGATTTCGAACGGGAGATGCAGGTGGCTGCTGGGTCTCCGAATCCGATCGAGGAGCGATACGAGCTGCCGGACGGGGAGGTCGTCACAGTTGGTCTTGAGAGGTATGTCTGGTCTGCCTTAGTGTCGAGGCACAATGAACTGACGATGTTTGGTTAGGTTCCGCGTGCCTGAAGCACTCTTCCAACCTTCTTTCCTTGATGTTGAATTTCCTGGGATTCACGAAGCTATGCGAGTAAACGCCTTCTTCAGATATTGACATTGCTCGCTTACAATTTTTACAGTAACAACTCGATTATGAAATGCGATCCCGACGTTCGTAGCAAGCTGTACGACAATATCGTCCTCGCTGGAGGGACCACAATGCTTCCCGGCATTGCTGACCGTTTGCAGAAAGAGCTTACAGCTCTCGCTCCTCCCAATACGGAAGTCAAAATTGCTGCTCCTTCAAAGCGCATACACTCTGCCTGGCTGGGCGGCGCCATGTTTGCTTCGCTTACCACCTTCAAGGATCTCTGCTGGTCTAAGCAAGAGTATGAAGAATTGGGACCTGCTATCGTTCATCGCAGTAAGCCGCTGGAATCTTCGTACTGAAAATTGAGTCTAATTTGTGAATCCAGAATGCTTCTGAGTTGTCAGGGATCAGCCTTCGGCGTTCAGCGCCCGTGACGGCCTGAAAGATTTCGATTTTATAGAATCGAGTGTCTCTTCCAATGTGTAATTATCGTCCCACAAGGCAATGAAATGACAGAACACATTCCTTAAAGTCATTCATTTTGAAGGCGCCGAATAAGTAGTCCGGGCTCGTGCATCATTTGTCGACCGAGAGAGCAATTGTTTCTATGCCTTTGACCCTTGGACACGATAGATAGACACTTTCACAATTACTCAGGCGGTCAACGGTCCATGCGCGACTGCATTCTCTTGAGGGTATATAAAAGCGCCCTGGTCGGAGCTTTGTCCTCAAGACCGTCCTGTCAGCATCCCCGCCCTTCCTTGGGTCAACCGCCAGATCATACACCGGTCAACGTCGCTGCTTGCGTTCCATGAAGCCCTTCTCGGTTCCCAGGCAGTGGTTGAGCATACTCGCAAGGCGACTATCCAAGAGAGAAAGAGGCTATGGTCCCTTTCATTTCAGACAGCCTTGCTCAATGCGCGAACACCAAGGGAACGGTCCAGGCTCCTTCGTGCGCGTATATCATGAGGACAGACTAGGATCCTTTCTCAATTCTGAGCTATCGAAGATCTTCGTGAGATCCAGATAGATTGGCGCCCGCGACTGGGATTCGAAAGTCACGAGGCACTCTGAGAGAACCATCTAAAACCTAATTGAGAGCCAGAAAGCTAATCTGCCGGGAAAATGCCAAGCAAGGTATTCCTGCCATTCTCATCGCTCTGAGCACTTGTGACTCGGCTCAGGAGGTGAGATCCTGTGAGCAAGCCTTCCACACCGGGATTTCGCCGGTCCCTCGGCCATTTTTGTCGCGTTTAAAAAAGGCCAAAGCACTACACAGAGTTCAAGCAAGCTCGACAGGCATCCATTGAGAAATGGGGGCGACACAAGGGCAGCAAAGTGAGACCTTGGTGGTTGGAAGCAGGGAGAACACAGCCCCTTAGCCACATGGGGCTATAAAAGGAAATGGCATAAGCCTGCCCTCACGCCATCGGATAAGCCCCAAGACGACCTGGAAACCTGCTTGATCACTCCTTC
The DNA here is from genome assembly GCA_002938385.1 of Gymnopilus dilepis. Lineage (NCBI taxonomy): Eukaryota > Fungi > Basidiomycota > Agaricomycetes > Agaricales > Galerinaceae > Gymnopilus > Gymnopilus dilepis. The sequence goes on along the minus strand of NHYE01005241.1, from coordinate 8,473 downwards.
GTCCATCACCTCACCCATCCCGGAGCAGCTCCAGGTCAGTATTCTCTCTCCGTGCTCGTCGTGGCCCACGACGGGCTCCGCAGTTCGCAGTTGCTGACTTTACCTTGTCATTCCTGTGCTCTTCATAACGCTGCTGCGCATTGATGCCGTCACTATATAAATCGATCAACCTCGCTCTTTCGAAAAAGCCAGCTCAGACATCGACCACCCCAGCAACTTTTACTTTTTTTCTTTTATTTTAACGAATAATTACAATGGAGGAAGAAGTAGCAGCGCTCGTGCGTATTCGGGTCGTTCAGGGTCCTGGATCGCGCTGACAGCCCCTGTAGGTTATTGATAACGGTTCCGGCATGTGCAAGGCTGGCTGTACGTGTTTTCCCTCATCTTTTGCTGATCTGGCGCTCATCCTGTCTCATCTGCAGTTGCTGGTAATGGAATTTGGTTGTTTCTCGCGTTGTAGAGGGTCTCTGACGTGTCCGCAGGTGACGATGCTCCCCGTGCCGTCTTCCCGTGAGTCGCCCAGATTAGTGCTCCTGAGTGCTCTGGAAGGCTGACGTTCGTGCGTCCTCTAGTTCAATCGTCGGTCGTCCCCGTCATCAGGGTGTCATGGTTGGTATGGGTCAGAAGGACTCCTACGTCGGGTAAGCACCCCCTAAGTGCCGATGAAAAAAGATGGCATGTTGACAACCGATCTACAGTGACGAGGCCCAATCGAAGCGTGGTATCCTCACCCTGAAGTACCCCATCGAGCACGGTATCGTCACCAACTGGGACGATATGGAGAAGATCTGGCATCACACCTTCTACAACGAACTGCGCGTTGCTCCCGAAGAGCACCCCGTGCTTTTGACGGAGGCCCCGCTCAACCCCAAGGCTAACCGTGAAAAGATGACCCAGATCATGTTCGAGACCTTCAACGCCCCCGCCTTCTACGTCGCCATCCAGGCCGTGCTTTCCCTGTACGCCTCTGGACGAACGACCGGTATCGTGCTCGACTCTGGTGATGGTGTCACCCACACCGTGCCCATCTACGAAGGTTTCGCCCTCCCCCACGCCATTCTCCGTCTTGATCTCGCTGGTCGTGATCTGACCGACTTCTTGATCAAGAACTTGATGGAGCGTGGTTACCCCTTCACCACCACCGCCGAGCGTGAAATCGTCCGTGACATCAAGGAGAAGCTCTGCTACGTCGCCCTCGATTTCGAGCAGGAACTCCAGACCGCCGCTCAGTCCTCCGCCCTCGAGAAGAGCTACGAGCTTCCCGATGGTCAGGTCATCACCATCGGCAACGAGCGGTATGTTTTTTTCGTCCCCCAGATCTTGTAGTCACGTGTATTGATGCATGACGCAATCCCAGCTTCCGCGCTCCCGAAGCTCTCTTCCAACCCGCCTTCCTTGGACTCGAAGCCGCCGGTATCCATGAGACCACGTAAGTTTATCAGCGTTAAATGAATGAAGTGCTTCTCATGCTGATCATTAAATTCCCAGCTACAACTCTATCTTCAAGTGCGATCTGGACATTCGTCGCGATTTGTACGGCAACGTCGTCCTCTCTGGAGGAACCACCATGTTCCCTGGTATCGCCGATCGTATGCAGAAGGAGTTGACTGCCCTCTCGCCCTCGAGCATGAAGGTCAAGATCGTCGCTCCCCCTGAGAGAAAATACTCTGTCTGGATCGGTGGTTCCATCTTGGCTTCCCTCAGCACTTTCCAAAACCTCTGGTGCTCCAAGCAAGAGTACGACGAGTCTGGCCCTGGAATTGTTCACCGCAGTACGTATTCTCGTCGTCGACCCCTATCTGCCCTTAGATACTGATTGCCCTTGCTTTGCAGAGTGCTTCTAAGCTACCTTTTAATGACTACGCAGAGTCTTGTTTTCTTCTTAATACGACTAGTACAGTTACGTTAGAAAAGAAGTTCTGGAGCTTTGTTGATGGTGGGGTGACGATGTTTGTGATGATGTTTTGGGACTTGTTAATACGATTTTCTTTCTGATCATGATGATGTTCTTGTTTCTGGTGTGTCGATGATCCTTGCTACGTTCGAAATTCGAATACGAGAAGCTTTTGATGTCATTCTTTTGTGTTGACTTCATGATCCATGGGACTCGGTATGAAGACCCAGGAGAAGGAATGGGGCTTGTGCTGCGCATTGGGTTCCACATAACCTGGAGGAGATAACCGACGTGAAGCCCGTGCGATAGATACGGTCTCGAAACGCTCGCACGCTCATTTACTCTTTCGTCTCTGCAACCACCAACCTCGAGCAAAGGTCCTGCCAGATAGGCGTCGAGCTGGCTGTAAGTAGCAACGCAGACACCGCATATAGTCAGCTTGCTTCACTCAAGACTCAGGCCCATGCATTCCATCGTGGACCTGTAGGCTGTGCTAGTGTCAATCATTCAACGCGTGGACGTGATCCTCCTTATTCACAGCACCTTCCTACCATTGCCAAATCCAAAGCCAAGTACAGGTGTATACCCGAAGTGGAGGCTCTCATGACCGGTTGCCTTGTCTATATAAGAGCGGCCGCGCTCTGAGAGTGGGCAGTTTCAGTTCTTTGTTATCGCTTATCTTACCAGGGAAGACTGGTCGGTCGATTGAAATTGCAGCCAGTTAACGATGTCTGCGTCCGAGGTTGCTCCTCCGGCGTATAATACTCCAGGCTTGGAACCTCAATCCAACCTTACTCTCGTTGACAACAATGCTCAAGACGGCGCCGCTCTTCCACCCGCATATACCCCTCCAACGAAGTTCACCATCGGTTCTCGCACCACTTCCCAGCCTCTAGTCGGTATACCGGAGATCAAAGGCCACCTTGCTCTCCTACATGGATTTGCGGAGTTGAAGAAGGCCGTGTTGGAGATGAGTGTCTATGACATGGAGGAATTGGGATCTCCTTATATGCAGTCCGGGTTTGACCTGAGCAAGTTGGATGGGGAAAAGCGGTGGGCTTGGGTTGTTGGGTTGGCTGTTGAGCGGTAGGTGGTGGCATATATTCTGGCTTTTCTTCGTTTGCAGAGCTGAGTTGATGTTTTGTGCAGGTTTGATGCCTGGTGTCAGAGTTTGAGCGTTCAAGACGCGTCTTTGCCGTTCGAGGTTGTCATTCCTCCAGTTGATGTCTTGATGGTATGTCGAGGTGCACTATCACATTTCAATCCTTTATATACCAGTCGATCATAGGTCTGGCATTCGTACATGCTGAATCCTCGGTAAGAGCTTCATATCCCTTTTCTTCTCCATAGATTCCGACTGATTCCTGGTCTACTCTACCTACTCAGCTGGTATGCAGAGGACTGCTTACGAATCGAGAGATGCGGCATCCTCAAACAATTCGAGAGTCATTTTCGACGTCTTTTAAGTCCCGGCCAAAAGGCGTACACAGTCCCTGGTTTTCCTCCATCTGCCGCCAGAGTCGAATTTTGGGAACGGAAGACTAACATGAAATTCTCCATTGCGGAAGCGATGACGTCTCTAGTGGCGAGAAATATTGCTTGCCCCAAGTGTAGCACGACGTTTCCAGTCTGTGAGTCCATTAGTGTCAATCATAAGTGTGTCAGTTCTGATATATCTATATTACTAGCTTTATTGAATGCGAGTGGTACAGGCTATCTCCAGCAGGAATTTCGAAAGGCCTGTCCAAATTCTAGTTGCGACATTGGCGAGATCACCAAAGGCACCTTGGCACTTCGAAAACTTGCGGGAGACATAGCGTCTCCGAATGTACACCTTGCGTAAGCATCCTATTCTTCACCCTCGAGAAGCTTCTCTTTATCGGCGATCTGATGACTGTTTCCAAAGGGGCACCCTATTCACGGTCTCTTCTCTGGACACTACGCATGGCGCCGTTATAAAGAAGAAGGTCGCCCAGCCGACAAGCTCATCTACACCTGCCCCTTCCTCGTATAAATACGGCTCACCTGCGTATCAAGAGGCCCTCTGCCAGACCATCATGAAGCGCGCAAAATACTCCCTTTCTGATTTGAGGGTTCTCATGGGATATTTGCGCCAGCCGCGTTTGTGAGTTTCTCGACTTGCGTGCGCTGTGCTGGGCTGTTTCCTGAAGTTCTGTTACTTTTATTCCAGGGTCGGACGTATCATGACGGCATACAATGACGATAAAGTCTATTCTGTTGAGCTCGTTGGCGCAGTACGTAGTGGTTTTGGGTGGTTTGACATGGATTTCTTGCTGAAAGTTTAAAAAGATGCTCCGACAGGGTTCTTTCGTCGAAAAAATGTACGATCTTGGCTGGACTCGTCCAGGTTATTTTGACGGGCAGGAGGACGAACTCGCCCTTCACCATGCTCTTGCTCGCTATCATGCGTATGTCTTGGTCGTACTCACCGCCTTCCTTTGTTTACGTGATACTAGCTTTCTCGACCTGATGTCGTCTTCGCCGGCCTCGTTCTTCGTGCCGACTTTAGACATCGACCTGGTCTGGCACACACATCAGTTGATGCCTGAAAAATATAGCAGTGATTGCGAGGGGTACCTCAAGCGCTTCATTGATCAGTAAGGAATTGCTCGTCAGCTTGCCTTGTATCCCATTTGATTATGTTTTGGCAGTGACGATAAGGTGGAAGGATTGCGACTCTCCTCTGCTTTTGATATAACATGCCGTGCCTGGAAAGATAGGTTCAACGTCGAATACACACATTGCGGTTGCCCTATCCCTGGCAAGACCATTGGTCAACGCCTCTCAACCCTTGTACTCCGACACAACAAGCCCCAGCCGTCCCACCTCGTTCCTTACGATCGCCCAGACCTCTTATCCGCAACTCACCCTAGCGACCATAACGCTGTGCGCTTCGCTGCCAAAACGGAGCGCATGCATAAGCTCACAACAGCCAAGTATGAAAATCTGGCTAGGAAACAACAAAGGAGAAAGGCAAAGGCGGTGTTGAAGGAGGCGTCTAACGGCAGACCGCCGACGTATTCTTCTCGCAGCCGCGACCATAATAACGCCTTCCTCGTTCCTGTGCCCATTTATTTTGGCGCTGGTTTGCTGGTCCCTGTTGGTGCTGGTGTTGGCGGCTGTGTTGCTGCTGACGGCGGTTTTGCTAATCAGGTTGGAGGTTGTTCTAGTGTAAGTTACCAACCCCAGTATCCTGAGAGATTTGGTATTCATGGCTGACCACTTTTTGTGAGCACAGTGTGGTAGTGGCGGATGCCGAGGGGGTGCTTGTGCAGCAGGGTCTGCAGGCGGAGGTTGTGGTAAGCATTCAGACCTATATGTACTTGTTTGTTCGTTCGTTGACTTGAGTAGGCGGGGGTGGTGGTGGATGTGGTGGCGGGGGTGGGTGCGGGGGTGGTGGAGGAGGGTGTGGCGGCGGTGGCGGCGGCGGTTGTGGGGGAGGAGGTAGCTGATTGGGAAGGACGTACTTGAGTTGGATGTTAAGAGATATCTGATATTTTTAGTAAGTCCCTACATGTATGGCGTAGGTCATTCCCGATATTTAAGCAGAGTATCATGTCCCGCAGACTCCCGCTCCGTATGAAACAATGAATTCGATGCGTGTCGATGCCTTGCAAATCACGCACAGGTGATCCAAAAGCTAAAACTTGAACTTTTGAGAGTGAGGTGAGCACATAAAAGGGTCTCCGCATGTAAGCCTGCTGCCCGCAGTCTTATAATTAGCACGGCACCATATCTTTTATCTTATCTACATGTTCACGTGACCCCATCGATTACAGTAGCCAGACATTTTCCCTTTCTTACTCTTATAATTATCGTCTACTCTGCCGTCTCGTTCCCGACAATACACCATGGTCCTATCAGTTCCCGTGTGACCGCCCAGTGTGCCTGTTGACGACAGGCTTTCACCGCAGCCACTATTTGACGCTTTTCTTGACATTAGGCGTTGGCATTACCCGGTCCAGGTGCACATGCTACTGTATCTGACGCATGATGATGATCGATGACTGCTGTTGACCCATAAACGCTGTGGTAACCAAGTGGTACATAACTGATAGCACTGACTTCGAGCGCTTGTACGACGGACTCGCCGGAGTCGCTGAATACACCTTCCGTCACGGCCCGTGCGCTTCGCACGCCCACTCTCCGAAGTTTTGTTCACCAGGTCACCGTTCGCCCCTTCGTTTTGGCCATCACCAACCTCATGAGCTCGAGCAGTGTCCGTGTTATAACCACCCACATTCCCCTGGGTTGTTTGAATATTCCGTATGCATCGTCGCAAGTGGGTTGCATTGGTATCAATCAGATCCGTAGAGATGAACGCAATTCTCCTATAGATAGGACCTGGTCTCTGTATACCTGGACCGAGATACTCAGAGTGACACATGGACGGTTCAGTCACTCGTCCATTTAAAAGGTAGTCTCCCTACCGTTGGAATTGGCAGTTCCCTGCTATTGCCTATTGTCCAAGTGGGAACTACCAGCCAACAATGTCGGCACTGGAGGGACCATCTCCACCTCGAGATGTTATGCCAGGATCAAATGCAGCAGCGGTTGGCCACTCGCCTCTGTTTGCGCTTCCTTCAGTTGGCAGCAGTGATGGTGCTGCTCTTCCACCTGCATATACCATTCCGAGGCAGTTTACTATCGGTTCTCGTACCACATCTAGACCTCTAGTCGCCATCAACAAGATCAAGGGCCACCTCGCTCTCCTGCATGCTTTTGCAGAATTGAAGACAGAGGTGGCAGCGTTGAGGGTCGAAGATCTGGAGACTTCTACAAGGAATGCCCATGGGCAGTCTGGCTCTGATCCGAGGAAGTTGGACGACGACAAGCGGTGGGTTGAATTGGCTGTTGATCGGTAGGTGGAATATAAGTTGTTTATCTCTACAGAAACGGCTGACTGGATGGCTCATTCAGGTTTGATACGTGGTGTCAGAGTCTGACCTCTCAAGATGCATCTTTGCCGGTTGACGTTGTCCTTCCTCCGACAGATGTCTTGATGGTACGTCGAGTCCCACTAATTGCATCTGTCCCCTCTGAATGTCGATTGTAGGTGTGGCATTCGTACATGTTGAATCCTCAGTAAGCTGCATATTGCCTCCCCCCTTTGGAAACACTTTCTGACAAGGTCCTATTTATGTTCTCAGCTGTTATGCGGAGGACTGCCTTCGAATTGACAAATGCCGCATTCTGAAGCGTCTCGAAAGTAATTTCAGACATTTTTTGAATACCGGTCAAGAAGCATACACGACCCTTTCTTCACCTCCGTCCGCTGACAGGGCCCAATTTTGGACACGTAAGACCAGCATGCTGTTCAAACTGCCGGAAGCAATATTGTCTCAAGCGCGTAGAAATACGGACACCAAGCATGGTGATATAGTGACGAATAAAGTCACGAAGATTCAGAGCTCTTCCTTTGCCGCTCCTTCATACAGGAAAAAGCGCGCCAAGTATTCCCTTTCGAGCCTAAGGGCTCTCGTCCGGGGATCTCGACAAGCACCAGTGTAAGTTCTTTGACCTGCATGCTACTAATTTTTTCTTCTGAAGATGCGACCCTTTCATTTTAGGGTTGGGCAGCCGACTGCTTATAATGATGATCAGGTTTATTCCATTGACCTTGTCGGTGCCGTACGTCGTGACCATACGGTCAAAGATGAACTTGCTGCTAACATCTCTATCAGGTTCTCCGACAGAGTTCTTTTGTAGGCAAAATGTACGATCTTGGTTGGACTCGCCCAGGGTATTTTGACGAGAAATATGACGGACTTGTCCTTCTTCATGCTCGTGCCCGATATCATGCGTATGTTTCGAATGGAGTCGTGGTACTTCTCGTTCTTGATATCTTGTTCAGCTTCTTGGACCTGATGTCGTCCTCTCCTACTTCCTTCTTCGTCCCGGCTTTGGACATCGATCTGGTCTGGCACACACATCAGTTGATGCCTGACAGGTATAAAGCTGATTGCAAACAGTTTCTCAACCGCTTTATCAACCAGTAAGTACCTGTCCACTTGTTAACCAACTCAGGCCTTTGACTTTGCTTCAGTGAGGACAAAGTCGAGGCACAACGACTTTCTTCAGCTTTTGACATGACGCAACGTGCATGGAAGAATAGATATGATATCGAATATACCCTTCATTGCAGCCCAGTTCCAGGACAGTCTATTGGTCAACACCTCTCTGCCCTGGTGTTGCAACACAACAAGCTGGATACTGCCTTCCTCGTTCCAGTGCCCATCTATCTTGGCGCTATCCCTGCTGCAGATGGTAATTCCAATAATCCGGTAAAAGATCGTTCCAACGTGAGTTTCCTACACAAGTTTTCATGATCATCGTTGCACAATTGACCTTGTTTTAATCGAGAAAAGCGTGAAAGCGGCAGCGAATACGGTGTGGATGTTTCTGGTAAGCTTCCAAGTCTGTACCTGATTGTTCGCCTACTTATTTACACGAGTTGGTGGCGGACCTGGAGGCGGTGATGATAGTTGGGGTGGCGGAGGTGGCGGAGGTGGCGACGGTGGGGCATGCAGTGGAGGTGATAACGGTGGCAGTGGGGGT
>NHYE01005240.1:0-18214 GCA_002938385.1 Gymnopilus dilepis | reverse complement strand
TCTGTGCCCTCTGCTCCTCCACAGTCATCTTCAGGCGCGAAACCAGCTGCTGCTGCAGGTGCTGCAAGTTTTAAGGAAGCCAAAGAAGCGCGTCAGACTCGGGTTGCGGTGGGCGGGGGCATATTCAAGAAGAACGGGGAGAGCGTGTTGTTTAAGACACGCGGTGGGTCTAGCGGAGATGCTGTCGGCGGTGCTGAGGAACCTATGGACGTCGATGCAGCTCCAACGAGTGGGACGAGCGGGACAAGTGGGGTGCCCACACAGACGATGGCGCAGCTCAACCTCAACCTCAACCAGAACACGAACGTGAACGTGAACGGCCAACAACGGGACGTACAGGAGGCAATAACGAACCCCAAAGCACCCGTCGACAAAGCCCCGACGACGCTCTTCGAGTTTGTGAGATTGTGGGAGAGGTTGGGGAGTGTTGAGGAACGGTGGGGGTTGATTAATGTACGTGCTATTCAACTCGATTCAATCCTACTCTTTCCTCCTTTCCTCCTACAAACCCGTCTTCTCTTTCACCCTTTCTCTCTCGCTTACTTTCACCCTTTCTTCTCGCTTCCTTTCTCGCGTCCTTTCTTCCTTTCCTTCTCGCTTCCTTTCTCACTTCTCACTTCCTTTCTCGCTTCCTTTCTCCCTTTCATTCTCCCCTTCTCTCTCACTTCCTCACCTTCTCTCTCTAACCCACCCCCCTTCACAGATGATCCCCCCGAACGAGTTCCCGTCCCTCGTCAAACTATCCCTCGAGCCCGCGCAGCTCGTGTCCATCTTCGAGGTCTTCCTTGCCGTCCTCCAATCTCTCCCTTCCTCCCAAAATCAAGCTCAAGAGCAGCTCAAAACAAGAATCAAAGAATACCTCGACGCATTTACCCGCATCCCGCGGTTCGCCACGCTCCTCCTCTTCTTGAGCAAGAGCGAGAAGGAGGTCGTGCGGGGGGTGTTGGAGTCGGTATTTGGTGGGGTGGGTGTTGGGGGGGTTTGGAAGGGGGTTGCGTGATGATGTTAGGATACTTTGTATCTTGTATGCGGGATGTTGTCGGTGTGCAGACTCTGGAGAGGAGTAGAGACATTGTCCATGGCGGTGGTGGTGGTTTTTCTCTATTCTATGGTCGTGACCATGGGGTTGGCTGCTGTATAGAGTAGGGGTGGTGATGGCAGTCTTTATCAGTGTAGTGACGTCTCTGATCTCTTGAACTGATAGACTCGCAGTAGCATCATTTATCCTCCATCTTGCCATCCATATATGCGTACGCTATCTATTGCTGAGCCTGTGCTCAAGACGTTGTGCAACGATGTCGAACAATCAAGCTTTCCTTTGTTCAACAATCGAAATCTAGATAGGAAGTATGATAAGGACACTTGAGGTACCCGCGGACTTCAGTTCAACTCTCATGTCGGATACCTTGTTAGCTCACAGCTGGCAGTTGGGTGAAATAGATAGACATTCTTGAACCCAAGAAGGAATAGATATCGAATAAGTGGATAATATATACACGTCAAATTTGAGACGACGAATAGAATAGGTATACTCTGATGTTAGGTCAGACGAAGAGTCTGGAAGGCGGAGGGTATCACAGACGTAAAAGAGCGGTGGTAAAGGAGTGCGATAAGGAAAAGAACGACGATATATACAACACGGAAAGAAAAGGAAGTCCAAACCAGCAGCGAAACAAACAAATCCTGGACGCATGGCAGTAATCCATCATCACAGAAACCCAAAACCGACTGGCAAAAGCAGAGCGCAACGACAAGAGCAGCCATCCGCCCCACCTGTCCCAAAAACCAAGAACACCAAAACACCTAGTGCTGGTGATCATGGTGATGGTGATGAGGCCCAGGATACGCACAGCAGTCATTATACGCAGGCGGGACCTCCGAGGACATGCCTGTGCCTGTGCCAATACCGCTGAGGAGGTCGCTGGACGCGGATAGGCCGGAGGGGTAGTGTTGATGCCGCTCGAACTGATTTTGGAGATGGCGTTGGTGGGTCTTATGATTATTAGAGAGTGGGGAATGCGTGTTTGATTCGGCATGAGCGTCCGACTGGGCAATGGGAGGACTTGGAATAGGGCCTGGGTCTGGGTCGAGCATGTACGCCGGAGCCGCGTCTGAAGGTGTAGCGGAGAGATGAGGACCTGGATTGGCAGCGGGACTCCGAGGTCCCGAACGTCGTTTCTCATCTGGATGCCAACTCGGCGTCACATGCGCAGCTGCAGAACTGGGTGAACTCGAAGATGCAGCACCACCACTGGCACTGGCACCTCCGTCCCCAGCTACCAAACGCGCCTTCTCCGACGCAGCTGAAGGAGGACCGCCCAACCCACTAGCGTACTCAGGATCCAACACCGAGCTCGGCCTCGCACTCCCCGGGACGACCAGCTCCGCCTGCTGCCTCCCCGCCCCGACAGCGACGCCGTCAAGTATGAACGGGACGATATTGTTCGGCATGCTTCTCTCCAGCGGTCGATTATTATTATTATGGTTATGGTTATTACCGCTGTCGCTCAAAGCCCTGACTGTCGTGCTCCTCCCGCGCTCGATCAGCTCTGAAGTGGAATTTTGGTGCGACTCCCCACCGCTTGCGCCAAGGGGGGATTCGGGGTCGGCACCGCCACGGCGGAGGTTGAGGTTGAGGTTGAAGGGCATGACGATCTTGGAGGTGTAGGATGGTTGGCGGCCTTTGCGTTTGCGGAGGTGGTAGAAGAGGAAGAGGACGAGGAGGGTGAGGACGAGGACGGCTGCGACGACGCCTCCGATGATGGGGCCTGTTGAGTGGGAGTGCGAGGTGGTGGAGGATTGGGACAGGCTGCTGTTGTTTGAGTTGTTGGAGGAGGGTTGGGAGTTGGTTGGGGTGGGGAGGGAGTCAGAGGCGCTGGATTGAGCGGAGCTTGTCGCTGCAGATGATCGTCAATGTTTTATTCGAAGATATATTAAGGTGAGGAAATCAGATACCTTGATCCCCAGAGCTCGTCTTCCCAGAGGATGTGCTTGTCGTGGATGCAGAATTTGAAGGTGTGCTACTCTGCTGGGCAGACGTCGCACTACTAGTCATCCCGGCATCCTGACTGCTCGTCGTCGGATGACTCAAAACACTGGCACTCAGCGTCGTCCCAGCCGCCCCTCCAACAGCACTCGTCCCTGCTGCCCCCCCACCCCCCTCAGAACTCGTCACATACGCGAACAAATCCAGCATCAACATCGGGCTCTCATTCGCCTCGTCAATAATCGTCACCTTGTGCGGCCCATTGCTCAGCTGCGTGCTCGAGTAAAAAAGAACGTTGTTCTGCGTCGAAGTAGTGCACGCCGCGGTGCCCCAGTCGACGGGGGACGCGTCGAGCACGACTTGGTAGGTCACTGGGGAGCCGGTCACTGTGCAGGGCGGGATGGTGCCCAGGATGTTGACGGAGATACCTGTGGCAAGACGAGATTGGGTGGTTTGTGAGTGGTGCGTGTAGGGAGTAGGACAGAGATGGAGGGCTCACCTGTGAAAGAGAGAGAAGCAGACGCCCCAGCACTTGTAGAGACGTGCAGACTGTTGCCATACGCGCTGGCGCTCCTCTGCACAGACCACTGGCCAGAATACACGACTGACGGGTCGGTGTCGTCCACAGCCACTTTCTGCACCGACATGCGCCTTCAGATCTCGACAGTACTCTCAGCCTTCAGACTTCGAGGCCAACGAAGGAATGGAACGAGCCAACGAGCTCAACAGGAGAGAAGACCTCCTCAAAGGCCAGAGGCAAGCCTGGAGTGTCCACAACGACGAAGACAAAAGACATCCCAGGGAGAACATTCAAACGTTGGATATTGAACAACCAGGGTCGTCCTTCTGTGGCTGAATGGCCGCATATGTTGCTGTAATTTCCGACATGCCATCACGGCCGTCCGTGTCCGCGAAACTTGATTGAGTTTGGTTTAGTTTGTGGCGTTCTGGAGACGGCGGGAGTCTCCCTGGGGTTTGCACGACTTTGAGAGCGATGAAGGTACTTTTGAGAACGTTTTGAGGAGGGCGGGGAGATGACGTCCTCTGTACGCGGGTCTGAATCCTGGAATAAATTTATCAGATATAAAAAACTACCAAAGATCGCCCCGACTTGCCCGGTGACGGGAAGGTCAGATATAAGTATGATGCCGTTACTTGGGCCGCCATGTCAGCGCCCAATGACACGGTCGCGACTTGCAGAGATGTGGCCACTTATATTATTCGATGATAAGAAGAACAAGGCGACGATCTCGACATTGGACGTGCATATTTTGAGGTCCTCTTTCTGTGCTTTCGAGTTAATGGACATCAAACGATGCTGAGAGCAAGAGGACGGACCAGGACTAGTCTTTGTATTCTTCGCTCAGAGTTGACGTGCCGTGGAAGCATTACGATAAGTTGTGGGCTACTGATAGCAGCAGATTATCAGTACTTGCCAAACTTGTGGGAGACGATCATTTCAGAGGATTTTAGAGCACTCACGATGTCCAGGAGGCAATGTCCAATGAAGGTTTGCAAAGAGCAGTATATCGGCATGGTGCAGCTTGGGTAGGAGGTTGATCGAAAACTGACACGACCAGGCTTGCAGAACGACGAGGCAAAGATCAGCGCAAGCCCATTCCAGAAGCATCTCAACCTAATCGCACCAAATCGAGTAAGAAAAATTGCAAACTTCAGAAGCAAGACAGAGAAAAAAAGGAAAGAAAGATTAACCTTCAGATTGGTCGCCCTCTCCCCGTTTACGTTCTATGTACAAAAGTCAAAACAGGTAGGCAACCAACGAATTCGAGGAAGGATTCTCGTCTCGATCCGCCGGACCACATCGAGGGACTGTACTTGGAGATCGAGGATCCATAGCATTAGGCTTTCAAAAATAGGCTTGGGTTGAGATGTAGATGCATTGGCTGAGAGTCTGAGTCTTGAGAAGGGAAGGAGGCAGATGATCTCCTTGAGAAAGCCGTAAGCGGTCAGTGACGAGTGAGACGTACGAGAATGTGCACTTGCATACCTGCATGGAGGGTCAGAAGGGCCGATCACTGTGCGTTTCCCCGAAGGACTCTCGCTGCTGGTTGCTGAATGTGGTACCCCATCTCCCACAATCGACAGGAGAAAGGAACGGGGATCCTTGAACACAACTCTGTGATGTCAGACTAGAAGACGTCTCAGTCGATCAGCGGTCAGATAGATGGATAGATTGAGATCCCCCTCAGTCCTGCAGAGCATGCTGCAAATCCTGATAGGACCGCTATCGAGAACATCGATCACACAACCCACAGGAGGGTTGCATCAGGGCTCTAACCCAAGTAGTAAAAAGCATGAAGAGCAGCGTTTGACACAAAACGACACCAAAAGACTTGCGTAACGCGCCCTCGAACGCGTCAGAACAGCCGTCACCGCCAGCGTCATTGAGGTAAACGGACCTGATACGCTCGGTCTGCGAGGACAAAGAAAACGTAGGATGACAGTACGTTAAGTACAAGGTCTGCCAAGGAGGAAGACTAGGGTTTGCAACGCAGATTGAGCGCTTGAGAGCAGAGTCTTCATCGTCCCGAGCGTCCGAAGGCGATTCATCGATTGTACAATAATTGAAGGTTATCTGCGGGCAGTAATCTGGGGTGATTCCCCACTCTGTCAGTTGATACAGAGAGAGAGAGCCAAGAGTGGTTCTGTCTAGCGCCTCGTACAATTTCCAGGGTTCAGTGGGTAAGTATGTTCCCGTCTTCAGCAGAACGCGGGATTATTCAAGACAACTTGCCACCTATGCAAACTCTGTCCTACACAGCCCAGCAGGGAGCATGAATCATCGAGAGGCGACTGGAAAGACGGGAAGTACCGCCGCAAGAACCACTTCTATCAGATCGCAACGTGGGCAGTGTGAAGCTTGAAGCAGCTTCTTTTGACCTGCAATCGATGGTGCTTTGACTATAATTGAAAAGGTGTGGAGGGCGTGCTGTGGCGCGTGTAGGGGACATTGCAGGTGAATCGCCTTCAAGTTAGGCAATCGAACGTGTATAGCGAGATCCTTCCTTTCGAGAGATGCTTTTGAATCGCACCGCTGTGAATTATCCCGTTGGGCATCGCAGAATTTGCGTAGAATTGAGACCTCTGTCAAATCTCGCCGAGTTCCGAGCACTGAGCACGATAACCAGCAAGATAGATAGAGTGAAGAGCCTAAAGCTACGGCAGGCGCATGGCTCTGAACGTGTACCCCCAACAGGTTCAAAGAAGTGGGCTCAGTTTCATTTGCACGATCACGAATTCACAATAGCCGAAAGATGAAGACATTTCCGTTTGTCTTGGGGTGATGTGCTCCAATGCCGCACAGCGTCGCGTCGGGTCAAATCCAAGGGAAGGATAAGGCAGGCAGTAATCAACCTACAGCCAGAAGGCTGAATGACCAGTCGAAGCAGGCAAATATAGAAAATGAATCAGATTAGAAAGGGCAAGAAGAGAAGGACAGGCGATGGATGGACAGTCGAAGTCGCGAGACGTCCTTATCTTGCGTGGGAGGAAAGCAAACGAGGCCTGTTGATGGATGGAAACGGCAAGACACAGCATCTTGTCATCGCCCAGAACGGTCGGGTGCACCCGTTTACCGAACTGCCATCATGCCTGCGTTTTTCTTATAAAAAGAGCGCCGAGTCCTCTGAGGATCCTCACCATTGGTCACCCCTTTCGTTCGACTCAAGCAAAACTCCTTTTTTCACCCTTTGCTTTTCTCATCTGGAATACACGACTTTCAACATGCAATTCTTCCTCACCACCATCGTCTTCGCCATCCTCGCCACCCTTTCTCTGGTTGCTGGAGCCCCCGTCGATCTGTCGCTGCGCGATGTGTTCGTTCCTCCGGTCATCCTTCCAAACAGCGGGTCTGTCTGGAAGGTGGGCTCGACCCAAACTGTCCAGTGGTGAGTGGTCTATGAAGGCGGATGCGAATCCGTCATACCTGCCAGGGGCACAACTTAACTGAACATGATCCGCCTTTAGGGATGTGACCAACCCCCCTGCACAAATTACCAACACCAAGGCCAAGATCATCCTCGTCACCAACAGCACGCTCGACTTCAGTTCGTCTCGTTCTTTTCTACTCTTTTTCGACGACGTATTGACGTATAATTTTAGAACACCCACTCGCTGATAACCTTGACGTCCTTTCTGGTTCTGCACAAGTGACAGTTCCCAACGTCGCGCCTGGCAATTTCTACCAGATCTTGGGTAAGCAAGCTGCCTGTCTTTCCTATCGCGCCTTTCTAATATATCCTCCTTAGTCTTCGGTGACTCGGGCAACACTGGAGATATCTTCACAATCACAAACTGAAGTGTTTGAGGAGGCTCCCCTTTGGACGATTTTTTCATGAAATGGACGACGGACTTCACGAACTTTAATTCCATCTTGCATCATCATCATTCTTCTTGGGACGCTGTCGAACTGTACCATTATAATGCCCGCCAACCTGTATTACTACCTGCATTTGCATCTGGACTATCATGGACTGCTCTCATCCCCACATCCAAAACCCAAAAACCGCGTAACGCGCCCTCCTAATGGACTTCTACGAACAGTTCTACTAGATTTGTACCTAATTCTTACTTACTCTGCCCAGCATCTAATAGATTTCCGAAGCATCTTGTCAATATCCAAGCTCCATGTCCTGAGTAAAAGAAGCGTCCCAGAGGACAATTGACCATGGCGTGGACATGTCGAACGCACCTTATCACCCGCTGCCGGGCAGAGCCATATTGACAACCGCGCGTCAAGCAGTAAAAATCAAATTGAATTCAGTCAACCCGGTCACATGGTGCCTTCATTTAGCCGAAGCTACATAAACATGGGATCCGAACATACGAGAGCTTCGTTGACGCTTGTCTGCCCTCCCACCAAGTCCAACGTCGACCGGCCACACTTCGTCCGCCTGCTCCCGCTCGGTCCTGTTCTTTACGAGCTTATCTTCAGAAATGTTCGCTCTGAAATCGATACTCACAACTTTCGTCGCTCTCAACTTGGCGGCGGTTAATGTTGTTGCTTCGCCCCTTTTCCGAAGGGACGTTATTGCACCTAGGATTACGAGCCCAACGGCAGACTCTGTGTGGCCTGTTGGATCTGTTCAGACAGTGACTTGGTATGTTTATCGCTGAGAAAATACTTGTTGCTTTTTATACCTACCTAACTCATCGCTATCCTTTGTGTTTAGGGACACGTCTGACATTCCTCCACCTTCACAAATCACGAATCCTATCGGCCAAATCATCTTAGGATTCAACGAGAGTAATAGCTTGAACCTTGACTTCGGTAAGTATTTTTACCACCTCCCAAGATTGCCACGAATGCAGACCCTGCATTGCTATCCGAATACCGGAGTAGCCACGCACTTGAACTTGAGCACTTGCTCTGAGCTGCGCAATTCTAGAATGATTCTCTTTCTCTCAATATAAGGGCATGAGGCGACAGCTCTGGTTTCATTCTGTCGTGCTGGAGGCTGTGATAGAGTTGGCTACGTCCGACGCAATCATCGCTGATCGTTGATCTCAACGCTCTGCTTCGTCTCGTATTCGCCGAAGGAACCGTGATGCTGACGACTTCTCCCGCTTATCAGACAACCCTCTCGCGAAGGGGTTCAACCTCACGGACGGCAGCGTCAAAGTCACCGTCCCCAACGTCCCTCCCCGCGACGACTATCTTATCGTCTGTGCGTATACGAGGTTGCTTCTGAATGAAGTTTGTCTTCTCATGCTCATGTCATAATGTAGTGTTCGGAGATTCCGGTAATACGAGCCCCCAGTTCGCCATCACCAAGATTTCCGCTCCCGGTTCCTCTTCTTCCTCAGGATCCTCTCCCACCACGGGTGCCCCAGATACCGCGTCCATCCCTGTTCCTACACTCAGCCCTATCACCGGCTCTGTCACGACTGACGGCTCAAGTCCCTCCACGGATGGCTCTCCAACGTCGAGCACGACCACCGATGCTCCTTCACCCACTGTGACATCGCCCTCTGACATTAGCTCTTCATCCTCTTCGTCGTCCTCGTCATCGAGCTCCACCAGCTTCTCAGCCTCTGCTGCTGCTGCTCAGCAGAGCACGACTACGAGCGCAGCGTGGTCCTTGCATCACGGAGGGTCTTTCAACGCTCTCGCTCTGTGCATGACGCCCTTGGTCATGCTTATCATGGTTTAATGTCGACCTTGCAAGCTTTCTGTTCCATTAAACCTTCGTGTTTCTGTGCTGCGACGCCACTGTTCACAGATGATATGGTCTGTCAGAGGGTACTTTCCACGTCGTGGCGCGTTTCGTTCTTGGGTTCTTCTCTCTCATGTTCATGTTTGACAATGACTTATGATGTTGCATACGGACTTTCATGATTCTTCCTTCGCCACATTTACTCCCTCATCTTCATCTCCCTCTCATCTCCAGCCCCCATCTATCCTCGTCCTATATACTAGACATCTCACGACTACTTAATTCCGTCTCTCCTCCCTACATAGCTCCCAGTTCCTCATGCCTCGGCAATGCTTCTCTCATCACATACCAAGTCGAAATTTTACCCCGCGTACATTCTCATCCATAGGATGTCATGTACGGCCTCCATATCCACAGTGCTTGAATCTTCGTAGTAGTTAAGTAGGTACGATCTGAACTTTTTTCAAACTCATGTTCGCAAGTCACTCATCGACATGTACTATAGCCACGTTCTGTCCTGATCTCATGCTCAATTTTTTCTGCCCAATTTTCCTGTTTGAAAATTCTTGAAGTGACGTTTGACGACTTGAGGTTTGACATCAAGTTTCTTTTTGGCGTCAACAGGCAGGCAGGCAGGACTTCTCTTCTGCGACAGACATCTGGCTTCTCTTTCATGCACAACGTCCCTTTTCTGAACGCCAAGCCTGCATGCTTCCAGCCCGATGAGTGGTGGCTGACAATCGGGGTCAGCCCACACGGCACCACTAATTTCGATTATGCCTGGTCTTCGTGCAAGTCCGCCACCTCGCAATGATTAGTCGCCTCCTACTCAGTCAGCCTGAAGGCCCCAACAAATTTCGGTCAGCCGCTACTCGATCTATAAAAGCACACCCTCCGCGCCCTTCTTTCCTCGTCGCCTCGCACAGAGGTCCTCAGCCTCCCTGTATTAGCTGCCTATCGCTTCAAATAGTTTGTCTTGGAATATGATGTTTGGAGATGGGAGACTCTTGCGAGGTTGAATTGAGCGTCGCAGATGAGGCACTGATGTATTGCCGCCTGCGTTTCTTCTTCGATGTTCATGTACCTGCCATTGGTAGCTTTTCCCACTGGGTTTTTGACGCACCCAATGAGCAGTTTTAGGATTGACTTTTAAATATTTGCGTGATACAACTCCAGAGCGAGGCGCTGTGGAGGTTTGATTTTGCATCAGCACACCGAATGCTCCTGGCGTGGCCCCTAATTCCACCCGATCGCGACGCGTTCATATCACGTGATTAGTTTGCGCTCTGAAAACCTAACGCCGTTAGGAACAGCCGCTGGCATTCTATTAAGAGTTGTTGGCGCCCCGACGCTCAAGCGCTCCAGTAGAACTAATATCCACATTCTAAGCCTTACTCCGTCCATTTGACTCAAGGACATAAATTTTTTGTATAAAAAGGCCCGACTTTCTTGTGCACGCCGCCCCATTACTCGTACACATTGCAGCCGTAACTTTGATTTCCTTCCCTCATAAACGTCATAATATGATCTAGCAAGGCGTGTAATTAGCAAGCGCTTCGAGAGTCCAGGAACCTTGTGACGACGTACCTCCGAGCGTTCTCGTTGTGGAGCCGACTTCACAGTAGCAATAATAATCTATACGCAAAGTCAGGCATTCAAGTGACCAGCAGGTTGTTCTTTGCCACAACTCACATATCCATTTCCTTTTAAAGACTTCAAGCTCTTCCCTGTCGAGGATTTTTGTACCTTTCAAGCCGGCCTGTTCTCTGCGAGTTTTAAATTCGTTCTGCAGAGCTGGTGCAATGACCGTCTCGAAGCGGTCTACGAAGCGCCTTCGCCATTCGCGTAGCGTCCTGGCGTAGTGTGGTCCGATATTATCTACTGATTCGACAATGAGTTTGCCTTTGGATCCTGCAGTGAGAGCGGATATCAGGAAGGTGAGGGTCGGGAGTAGTCCACCAGGAAAGACTGGTCGAGATTCAAAATGATTATCAATGGATGGTCACAGCTGAGATCAGAAAGGCTTACTCTACAAGGACAAGACGGTCATCTGGTGTCAGTCAATGCCTCATGACGTCTTGAGGCTACTTACCCATTTCCGAATGAAGTCGACCTCTTGGACATATTTTTCAAATCCTGGCACCAGCGATATCGTTAGCATTGTCGTCATCGAGAAAAAATGAAGACGAACGGGCTTCTGGAATAGTAATGCATTGTACGACACCCACAGCGCCTTTCTTCTCCATCGCCCAATCCGCCACCTCCCAATACCTCTCCAGAAACTCTTTCCCCACTGCCTCAATCATCTCAATACTCACGAATCGTGCGAACCTACCCTTCCATTCAGATGGCATGTTCCTATAATCCATTAAATGGACCGTGATCCGGTCGTCTAGTCCTTCCGCGGCGATGCGCTGCTCCGCCAGGACCTTCTGTGCGCTAGAGAGTGTGATAGTGTCAATTAGGACGTGGGGATACTGCTGGGCTATTCGGATCGCCAGTGCGCCCCAGCCGGTACCGATCTCGAGAAGACGAATGGGTTCACCCGACGCTGAGGGAGGCGGGATATGGAGTTTGTTGATGATGTGCTGGAGTTTTCGTATTTGCGCTGTATGTAAAGGGTCCTCTGGTAACGATGAGTCGTAGGGTCCAGTAACGCGTTGTAAAGATGGAGAATGTTCATTAATTTCCGCGGGAGTGGCAATTGATTCTGACGGCGTTTCACTCGGTTCTGATGATGGAGGCGATGGTGGGAGCTGCAATTTGGAAGCTAAACGTTTGAGACCCTGTCCTCCGTTCCAAATGTTTTGTGAGTCTTTTTCTTCGACCAGGTCGCCGTCGAGGTCAGGAAATATCGCGCAGGAGTATGTCATATCCCCAGAGAGAAAGCCTGGAGTAACCCGAAGTCAGATATGTATTGTTCTCAAGCAATGGCATACGTACCGGCAAACATGTCATTGGAAATGTCATAGTGAGCAGAGATATTCGAACGCGAGTTCCCAATCGTGTTGAGAAAGCGGTACGATGTAATTTTCTGTGGCAGCGTGAACAAGAAAGAGATAGACGAGTCCATGTTTGACAAGTTCTCCCTGTTCTCCAAGAAGATCTAGAATTGCCTTCAGCCTTGTTTCCTCAATTTCCATTGTCAAATTACGGCTTGTTCGTACCTGGAAAAGTGTTACCAAATCATCGCACTCAACGTCGCCATACATGTACGCTTCAGCGAAGCCCAAATCGCCCATAGCGCAAAGCCGGACCCAGAAGGCGTCATTGACAACGCGAAGTTCAGCTTTGAGCTCAGGTCGTGGATTTGATCTACTTGGGTTCGCGTCGTTGCCAGGCTCAGGACTGGGAAAGGTATGGATGTGAGAGCGTGTCAGGATTTGAAGCTGGCCAATAGTAATTTTCCGCAATACCCTACACAGAAGATGGTCAGTATTGGGTTCCTACACAGAATGAATGAAGACGCACGAGACTACAGCTGCTTCAGCAAGACGGGCGATAGGAGTCCAGCCTGTCCTGAACGCTGTTTCTGTGACACGATTCCACGCTTTGTCCGCAAGACCTGAGAAGGAGAACGGTGGTTTTGCATCTGGCAAATCCATGATATGAGAAAGGCAAGAAGGCAGAGAAGGGGTACATCTTGATCTCTGGGTAGCTGTTATATGGTGAGTGTATCCGGGAAGACCGTTGCTGGATTCGATCGCCTGTCAACGCGTCGAGGACTCGATCACGATCGGTCACTTCTACGGTTCTACCTTCCTGATTTAGAACGCGGGCCTTCTATTTTGGTTTTTCTCTGCTCCGTCGTCGTTCATTGGCCACCATTCCTTTGGGTCAGGAGTACGATTTTGAAGCTCGATTTCGCGCATAGTACCAGTTAGACTTGAGTAGGGGATCGTCAAGCACAGAAACAGAGGAATTGAGAGGACATATTTGAAGACATACTTGCTTCTAAGTGAAATTCAACTGATAGCGATGTACTACTGGCACTGACCACTGCTCGTATTCCTCAAGAACTGACTAGCTGGGCGAACCTTCTTCGACTTACTCGCAAAGAAACCCTCTGCAGACAGTCGGAGCCGTCATGGCTTCACCCTTGAATTAGATGGGTGATATTATATAGCTTCTATTTGCCACCTCATGCATACGGTACAGTGCTATAGGGTCAGACCCGCAATAACGTCCTTGCCTATGCTTGTATCGGAGCGCGTTCGGTTGTGGTAAGGTCGACTCCATTTTACTTGATGCCAGGCGATAGATCAATTAAACTAAATACTATTCTCGGGTTCATAAAGACGCGGGCATTTATCTACACTTCAAGGGCACCCAAGGCCCAACATATCATGTCATTCCAGCGATATTTGCACTTTATTCCCCGATTCCGGGTTTCGTCCTCCTGACTGGAACGCCGCGTCGTGAGCGCGTCTTCAGTTCCACACACGTGACTAAAACATAGGGGCCAAGAAGTTGATCCGTAACTTTCGGTAACGCGACAGCGCTTCACACTGACCATCGTGCACTTCGCTGTTAGTTTTCATTTCAACCCTATTCAACACTTCAGAGAGTTGGATTATCCTTGCCGGAAGTAGTGCACTTATGGGGCATACGAGAAATTGCACAAATGATCTAGTGGAGGCCACAAAACGACTGCAAAGCAGGCTCCGACGAACCTTGAAGAAATTCCATGTTCAGACGTTGAAGGCCTTCTGAGGGTAAAGTTCTCTGCTGCTTCTTGTCCTTCTGAATGAGCTCACACTTGTCGAACTCGAAATTTACCCGCATGAACCGGAGCTGGTTACAGATAGAGCTAGAGGGGGCTAGCGAAGCGAATGATGACTCGACTCGGCTTATTTTTATTCGTGTTTCTTGCGACGTCAGAGCTCTATCATACCTGCAAACTATACACCGCCCTTGGCCCCCCGATACAATATGTTGAAGCCATTCCTCACAAACATGTCCACCCACGAAAGCGTCCTTAACACTCCGGCCAACAATCAAAAGTGAAGCCCTTCGCGACAGCTAACTGCATCTCTCAATTTGATCAACTTTTACCAGATTTACAGATGATTCTCGTGTCCTGCCCTTTGCTGTGGCCTGTTTGACCGTTCTCCTATCAATCGTCCAATTGATTGTCAAGCAATCGAAAGTCCAGAGAGCCAAAAGCCAAAGCCGTCAGGTCGTTGTTGATGGATCGTCGTCACTCAATGCACCACCCAGTGCGCCGAGGTTTGCTCAAAGGTTGAAAGACCACGTTCATTCATTCGGCAATTTCAACATCTTTGGCTTCATGGTTGCTCGCCTTCTAGGAAATCTTGGTCTTTTCTCGCTTTCGATGTACACCTTGTCGCAATGCAAGCTACAAAATGACGAACGCAGACTCCTTGAAGTTTTTCATAGGTGCCCAGAAGGCTTTATGACCATCACTTATGTGAGCTAGTTTCTTGTTCGTGGTGCTCCAGTCATTCAAGAGCGCTCAATCCAGTGTTATGCTTCAATCCTGGCATTACTCGCCATCTCTTCGAAACGACTGAGCAGCTGCATATTTTCGTCCTGCAGTGGTGTTTTGTTGACCGCTCTCGCCGTCTATACATACCGCGATTTATGGCCTCTTGCCACATACGACATGCGCCCAATCGACCTCTCGGAAGGAAATGTCCTCTGGGCAAAGGTTGCGCTGCTAATATTCACGGCAGTTCTCATTCCGCTGTCCATTCCTCGTGTTTACGTTCCTCTTGATCCAAAGGTCATGGAATGTCCATTTGATACTCTTTACCTTTGTCTCACGAGATGGTTGTAGAATCCTATGTTAGATCCAAATCCCGAACAGACTGCGTCCATCATTTCATTGATGACCTATACGCATCTCGACCCTGTTGTTTTCCTTAGGGGGAAAGTGCCTCATCTACGTGCAAATCAGTTATTCCCACTGGCGGACTACGACTACGCAAAATATCGGACTGAAAAGGCTTTCCCTGTAAGCAGGGTCTGTAACTCACAGACATGTTTACTCACTCGACGTTCAACGGCATCCAATAGCGCTTAGATGTCTTTCGAGGTGCTAAACGCAGGCATCTTTTCTTTGGCTTGATGGATGTATATCGTAAGTCGTATTTCCACATGCCCAAATGCTGCAATCAATGACGTTCTTTCTAGGCAGGGAATTCTTCCTGATGGGTCTCACAATCGTTTCTTATTCTCATGCCAGTCTTGGCGCACCAGTCGGTATAAATCGAGTACTCAGGTAATTTCAACAATTGTTTCCTATTCTCTTCCACTTCATGAAATTCGTTGGTAGGTATATGGAAACAGGAGGCGCCGGTGCCACAGTTCGACCATGGTTCTGGGTCCTGTGGCTCTTCTTTGGCCCAATGCTTCAATCTTTGTCATTTCAGTGGTATATTTATAACGCCACAGCTGTTCTGGTGCGCACGGAAGGCCTGATAACGCAGCTTGTATTCGAGCACAGCCTACGCATTCGTCTTAAAGCACAGCCGGCTGGGGATTCAGACGTGGAAGGAAAGGCACGAAAAGCTAGCGACAATCTAACAGGGAGAATTCATAATCTGGTGACGACCGACCTGGGCAACCTGGTTAGAGGGAAGGATTTCCTCTTTATCGGCATGTACAACAACATTTCTAAGGAATTCCTGCTTGCTCACGTCAGGTCCACAGCTTTGTTCGTTCCCCTGGAGTTCTCCTTGTGCATGATTTTTCTATACCAAGTCTTAGGCTGGAGGTGTGTCTGCGTCTTGTCCAGTAGCACCAGACTCTTATTTCCATCTCGTCAGCTCCTTCGTCGGAGTAGCTGCCATGATCATGTTTCTGCCAATTCCAGTATATCTTGCAAAAAGACTGCGGCGTGTGGAAGAAGAGAAGATGAAGCGGGTGAGTTTTGCCAGGTCCACAAATCATCATGCTGATAAATTGATCAGTCTGATGCCCGGGTCCAAGCTGTGTCGGAGACTGTTGGAGTCCTCAGGATGATCAAATTATTTGGTTGGGAGACAAAGATGGCTGACCGACTCCAAAAGCTTCGAGAAGAGGAACTTAAATGGCTATGGAAAGGGAAGCTCATCGACCAAATAGTGGCCATATTGAGGTGACTTTACTATTTTCGTTGATGGTGCCTCAAGTCTGTCTGCTGTGCTGATGTCGGGCTAAAAAGCTACTTCTTGCCCTTATGGTCTATGCTTGTAACATATGTGGTCTACGTCTCTCTCATGAAGGAAGAGTTGAATGGTAAGCCGCTTACGATTACAGTGGTGTGTGCATTCGTTGACTTGCTTTCTTACTTCTAGCCTCAAAGATATTCTCAAGTATGACTGTCTTCTCTATCCTGAGAGAGCAGCTATACAAATTATTGTGGGAGACGGCGACGATGATTCAAGGTCAGAGAAGTCTTATTGTAATTTTCTGTCGCAGAGACTTACCTGCCGACTTGCATAGCCAAAGTGTCGCTAGATCGTGTTAGAGAATTTCTGCACGATACTGAACTCCTAGATTCCTTCTCGACCAATTCTGCGCGGCGTACCTCTGTTGGAGATGAGCTACAAAATGATGCTTCCGACGACAAGATTGGCTTCCGAAACGCGGCGTTTGCTTGGACAGCAGAGGACGAAGACGAGACTGTTACACCATCACGGCGCCAATTTAGATTACGAATTGAGGGCGAATTGACTTTCAAGCCTGAGAAGATCAATTTAATCGTTGGCCCAACGTACGTCCTTTATTTGCCTATCGACATTTCTGTTACATATGGGCGTCGTTAACAGCGGATCAGGTAAAACTGCCATATTGATGGCGCTACTTGGTGAGAGTTCGCTCAGCCATGATAATAACGGCTATTGGTCTCATCCACATTGCCCACAGGCGAAATGCACTTCATCCCTATGGGGCCTGATTCTTGGTTCAATTTGCCACGGAATCGCGGTGTGGCTTACGCCGCCCAAGAATCATGGGTTCAGAACGACACGATTCGGAATAACATTCTCTTTGGCAACCCTTTTGACGAAGAGCGTTATCATAAAGGTATATATTACACGTCTTGCTGGCAGTCTCTTACTGTGGAATTTTATAGTAATTAAGCAGTGTGCTTTGGAGCGAGACCTGGAATTATTCGAAGCTGGCGATGAAACTGAAGTTGGTGAACGGGGCATCACACTCAGGTGAATTTCTTCTGCGTTTTTTTGTTGAATTTATCTGATACACAAAGCAGTGGTGGCCAGAAGGTAAAAGTTAAAATTACTAACTTGGCCGTCTCTAACTTCTGCAGGCTCGGATCACCCTTGCTCGAGCAATATACTCTTCAGCAAAAATCGTTCTCCTCGACGATGTCTTCGCAGCTTTAGACGTCCACACGTGCGTATCATTCGCAACATACTTTTGCGTGGTTACTGAGACGATCATTAGCTCTTCATGGATCATTGACCATTGCTTCCGTGGAGAACTTGTCAAAAACCGGACCATCCTCCTCGTAGTGAGTAGAGATACCATGCTTTGATAAGTGCTCATAAGATCGAGCTTTCAGACGCACAGTATTTATCTCGCGAGCCGGGTAGCTGACCATGTGGTCTCTGTGGGCAAGGATGGCAGAGTTAAGGATCAACGGGCCCAAGTTTCGTCTATACTTGCCCACGATTCGGCACTGGCAGAAGAAGCACAACACGATAAGGAAATAGTGAAGGTTGCCAAGGAAGAGATTGACCAGGACTGCCAGAAACCTAAAGACGGAAAGTTAATAATGACTGAGGAGGTCGTTGAAGGGCACGTCACCTGGAAGTCATTCAAGCTGTTCTTGTCCAGCATGGGTGGAAAGCATCCTTTATTATTTTTTCTGGCTATCACAGGCGCATTCTTTCTGAATAGCTGGTGGATTACGTTCCAATCATGGTTTCTTGGATATTGGGGTACTCAATATGAGGGCCGGGACCCATCTGAAGTGGAATCTACCTTGTAAGTTTAATTCCCATGCCCGCATAGTTTCATACGAGTTTCTGACAATTTTTAGCTATATATGTGCCTATCTTGCGTCTCTCAGTGGCATCCTTAT
>NHYE01005239.1:0-18096 GCA_002938385.1 Gymnopilus dilepis | reverse complement strand
TAGTCATCGGGCCGGGGACGCTCGCTGGCCGTGCGCCTCCTCACTGCCAATGTCGTTCGCACAAGTCCCCACGATCACATGCTCTCCGTCACTGTCACCGTTCCTTTTTTCGCTTCGCTCCTTTGCTCTTTTGCTTCCTCTTATCCGTGTGGTTTACCACCTTTTTGTTCGATTTCGTGCTGTCCGTGTGGCCTACCACCCTTATAACTTTTGGCTTTGTGTGGCATACCACCCTGTCTTCTGTGCCTTTTGTGCAATGGCCTCAAACCCGTGTTGGTTTTGGTTCTCTGATGCTCATTATCTTTCGTCTTTATCTTCTTTGCCATCTGAGGCCTTGAGGATGTCTGCTGTCCTCTTAGACCTGAAGCCTCGTAAGTCTGCTACCAAGGCTACATTATGCAATATTCTTCTTGCCAAATTCCTTGCTGAGCGTGCACATGTTGCCGTTCTTTCCACGGCGGAGCTGCGTGCGCGCATTCCTGCCCCTGACCTCACTTTGAATCACTCGGCACTCGTCGCTTCCTATTTTGATACACTCTTTGGTAATATTGTTGGCCCTGCTTTTCGCATTCCTGAAAACTTTCCTCCCTCCACTACCTCGTCCGCCAATTCTAGAGATGTGCTTGAAACTCTCCTTGCGGTTTCTTCGGCTCCCACTTTCCGACTCAAACCTTCACGTTTGCTGACCACGCGCATCCTTCGCGATGTGCTTGACAAACTGCATTCTTCGCGCCGTCCTCCTTTCTCCCGATCTTCCTTCAATTCGTGTGCTGATGCTATCATTTACAGCTTTCGTTCTCGGGCGAAGAACCTTGCGCGTGCCTCTGTCGCTCAGCTCCTTGATGTCATTCATTGTTGGGATCCATCCTTCTCTCCCTCTCGCTCTCTTTCCTTATTTGATGCCATTGTCGCGATTCTGAGATTTGAATATACTCCGGATTTGTTTTCGTATCTTACATCTACCGCTGTTGCTCGTGTTTCTGCTCATCGGCAGGAGGGCCGCAAAATCACGAGACAGCGCGCCATGTTATCGCTTCTTGACCGGGAGAAGACCATCATTGAGAACTGGCCAACCCTTCCTTCTGATGAGGTCCTATACCAATGTATGGCTAACTACCGTGCTGGTACTGTTTACACCATTCCACACCCATGTGCTTGTTGTACCCGTGCAAGGCATGGCGTCAAAGATCATGTGTTTCTTTTGGACCGTAATGCTCCATCCCTTGTAGAGGAGCTGAATCTTTCCATTCTTGTGCCTTCCGATCCTGCAGCTGCCCATGTTCCGTTTCCAGCCTGTCCTGTCTCTTGTCTGTCCAACTTTATGCTTCACCCATGTGGTCTGACTTATGATGATACAACTTCGTTCTTCTCTCTTCATCTCTGCCACGACTGTCTGACATCCCTTAAGGCTGCTCGTTTACCCCGTTTTGCTCTCGCTAACAACCTTTTCCGTGGTGAACTCCCTGATCGGTTCAAGGACTTGACCTGGGTTGAAGAAATGGCTTGCGCTGTACATCGTACAACTGCACATGTCTCGCGCATTTACCAGTCATCGGATCCCGCACAGCCTAGGGTATTTCACGGAAATACTTGTGCTCATGATATGAACATTGTTTCAACTGCTGAGGTGCTTCCTCGCACCCCTGATAATGTCAATGGTATGCTATCTGTTGTTTTCATTGGTCCTGGTAAATATAAAGCTGACTGTCTGAAACATATGTTTTCAGTCCGGAAAGCTAAGATTTGGGACTTCTTATATTGGCTGAAATATGAGGCACGTAATCCTCTCTATCAATCTGTTGTCCTTGATAAACGTAACATTGATCTGTATCCAGAAAACGACACACTCCCTGGTGTTGCAGATCGTGTCTTGCATGACCAGAGTCTCTCTGTTGCTAAGACCTTTGCTGAAGAGTCTGCTGGTCTTGATGACCACCCTGCTCTTCAGGTTCAAGCTGCAGACGATGATTGTGATGAGCCTTTGCTTTTTCTCGAGAAATTTGGAGTTTCTGATCCAGAGGGGGTTAAAATTCAGGGTCGAACTTTCACTGCTGCTGCGCTACGCAATGTAATTGTCAATCCTTCAGATCAGCCTGATCTGATTATACATCGCTCCTCTAGGCCTGTCGATGAATACAAGAATCCAAAGCTCTTCCCTGGTCTGTATCCGACCTTGTTTCCATATGGTATTGGTGGTTTCGAAGACCCCACTCGTCGTCTCTCTCTTTCTTTTCAAAAGCAAGCCAATTACTATCTTGATATCCATGATCGCTCCTTTCGCTATCATCACTCCTTCATTTTCGTTGCTGTCAATATTCTACAACGGCGAGCTGCTCATCTCCATACACATTTGACTGTCTCTTCACAACGATTCAATGCAGTTGCAGACCGCCTTGTTTCTATCTCTCCCGAAACATTGGCAAGTGTTGCGGATCATCTTGAGAAAGAAGGCAGCTTCTCAGATTTGAGCTCGGAACAGAAGCAAGCCTTTGACCTCTTGAAAGAAGTCAATACTGTCGCTGCTAAGATCCCTGGCTCTCATGCATCGAAGGTTTTGTCACGAAATAATATCAGGAGCTTTTCTGGTTTGTTCTGTATTCCTCCTTTGTATTTTACGGTCAATACTAATGCTGCACACAGCCCTATTTTCCAGGTTGTCTTTGGAGACTATACTGTTGACCTGAATGATAGGTTTCCTGTCCTGGTTTCGAGCACTGAACGTGCTTTACGCTTGGCAAAAGATCCTGTTGCGGCTGCTGATTTCTTTGAATTTTCAGTGAAATGCCTCTTCCAATATCTGTTTGGCTGGGATTTTGAACTTGAAAGAAGTACAGAGATGGGTGGAATACTTGGCCACCTCCGAGCTTTCTATGGTGTTCGGGAAGTCACTGGAAGGGGTCAGTTCCATATCCACTTTGTGTTATGGTTGGTGGGTGCACTTAATCCTTCCGACCTCCATGAGAAACTGAAAAGCTGTCCAGGATTTGACAAAAAGGTCTTTGACTTCTTCGAAGGAATTATCAAACATCACCTTCCTTCTGTTGATGTTCTTGTCGATAAGAAATATGAGCCTCGTGCTGAACGGCCCCCTTTCGCACCCCCGCCCCCAAACGAACGTGATGGTTTTGATCTTGAAGCATGGATTAAAGAGTTCAATATAGAACACAAGAAGCTTGGGGAGAAGTTGCAACGTCATGTATGCCGCCCTGTCTGCCACAAATATGGTAATACTAATAGTTGTCGTTTCCAGTTTCCACACGAAATAATATCACAATCTTCTTTTGATCCTGAGACCAATTCGCTCTATCTTCTATGTCTGGATGGTGAAGTAAATTATCATAATCCAATCATCCTTGTTTACTGTCGTCATAATCACGACCTAAAGTGCATCCTTTCTGGCAAAGCGGCAAAAGCAGCAATGTTTTATATTACAGACTACATAACGAAGATGGACCTTAAGACCTATCAATTTCTATCACTGATGTCTCGTGCTGTTGTCAGTGCTAGGCTTTATTCGGGCGATGAGGATACCAAACCTGCTTCTGATGCAAAGACTCTGCTGCAAAAGTGCCTTTCCCAGTTCTTGAAGCAACAAGAGCTGCATGCTCAGCAAGCTGTCAATTACATTCGTGGAAACACTGATAGCTTTGCTTCACACAAAACTGTGCCCATACTTTCTAGCTTGCTGCTTTATTTTGTGAAGGACAGATTTTTTCCTTGTGATTCTCACTCCTCTCAAAATTTTACCTTGGATGACTCTGACGATGTGGAAGCACCGAGACTAAGGATTACTGTTGATGAGGATGGAAGACTATCCCGCCGTACACAGGTAGATGATTACTTCTATAGAGATGTTGCCCTTCAGGATGTAAATTTCTTCGATTTCGTGCAGAACTTTCGCGTTGAGAAAATAAAGGATATCTCGGCAACTATCGCAGGCACTGTCCCCCTCAAGGCCTATAGCCGTTATTGCCTGCAGGCTCCACACCCCTGTTGGGATACACATTGTATAGTCAAGCATACCGATCACTCGCAAGGACATGTATTACATACACTTGTGCCCCGTGTTGTGGGATTGTCTATCCCCAGGAAGGGCTCTGCAAATTACGCAGCTTTCATGCTTGCTCATTTCAAACCGTTCTCTTGTGCTTTACCATTGCTGGAGGCTGGGCAGTCAATCGAGCAAGCATTTCTGTCATTCACATTTGGTGATAAGGCAAACATGATCATGCACAACTGGGAAGCTCTGAATGAGTGTGAGGATGCCCGAGATGCTGAGCGTCTGAAGAAAAGAGAGGCTCTCACCCGTGAATCTCTATCTCTGACAAAAGCGATGGCACCGAATTTTGATGATATCTTTGAGCTCGAAGCTGAGGATGATGACTGTATGTCACAAAGAGATTTCGAGGTCAATGCAACATTACTGAAATTGATTGGATGCAACTGGCTGAAGAGGGCGAAACCTTGTAACAATGCGCTGCCCATACCGACTCTGGAAAATTCAATCAATATTCCTGATATCAACAGACAGATGGTAAAAGCATGGAAAGTTCAAATGAAGGCTCAAGAAAAACTACGGATTGCAACAAGACGGAATCTCACCGATCCTTTGAATCAAATGTCTGCCTCCATTCCTGACACAGAGACTCTACGCGACACAGAGATTGCACCACCACAGCCGGCTCAACCTGTCGAGCATTTAACTCCATCTATAAAAGATACAGAGCTGGGTTCCCATACTGAGAAGCCTGCGGAGAGTGTCGAGCAACTTATTGAACGTGTGATCACTGAGGAACAGCTGAACAGAAAACAAACAATGGCATTTAGGATCATAGTACGCGCATTCCTGCAAATGATGCAAGACGATGTCAGTGGCGTCAATAAGCCTACGGATCCTCATTTCAAGAAATACCTTTCTCTCTTGCTGACAGGTCCTGGTGGTACTGGAAAGACTCACGTTGTGAAGGCTGTGCAGAGAGTGATGGATGCTTATGGATATGGCCATAGGATACGATTTATGGCGCCATCAGGATCTGCGGCTGCACTCATTGGCGGAATGACGATACACAAGGGTCTGTTCATAAAGGTCATGAAAACTCATAAGGGCAAAAGCAATCGAGAGCCTGGTGAGAGTGAAGAGTACTATCACATCAATCTTACACCTGACAATAAAAGGCAAATCCGCGAGGACTTCAAGGATGTCTGGATTCTCCTCATAGACGAAGTTTCCCTCTTAAGCCAGGAACTCCTAGCGCAGGTCGACCATGCATTACGGTATGCAAAGAACAACAATGAATTTTTTGGAGGAATTATTGTGATTTTTTCCGGAGATTTTTGCCAGTACCCGCCTGTGGGTGGTCGGCCTCTTTACAGTCCAATTAGAAACAATACTTCAATGTCAGAGACAGAGTTTCTTGCACGGCTTGGTCGAATTGTCTGGCGATCTGTTGATGATGTGATCTGCCTTGAGGAGCAACATAGAATGAAGTCAGATCCTGAATATGCAGCAGCTGTCCTACGCCTCCGACGCCGCCAGTGCACACTAGCTGATGTTGACTTATTCAACTCCCGTGTAATAAAATCTGTGGACAAACCGGAAGGCATTGACATGGGCCTCCCGAGCAACCAAGGAGCTGTCGCTATTGTGTCTACCAATCTCGTTAGGCAAGCTATTAATATGACGAAATCGACGACTGTCTGCTCCAGCATGGGGAAGGAACTCGTTACCTGCGCAGCCTTGGACGTTACTGGAAAAGAGCCTATACCTAAGGCATCCAGGGACCTTCTTCTCAAAAAGGATCTCTCCAGATACTCCAAAGATGCATTACCAGGCTTTATCCCACTCTATGAAGGCATGCCTATCATTCTACGAAACAAAAATATATCAACAGAGTTAGGCATTGTCAATGGTTCGCAGGGCTTCTTACGGAAGCTTGTCACTAGCATATGTCCTGCAGGGTATACATATGCAACATGCGCAATTGTTGAGGTACCCAATTGCAATGTACAGTTGGAGAACCTACCCCCCAAGCACTTCCCGATAGAACCTATAACGTGGTCATTCTCGACCAAGCTACCTTTGGATCCAGAACACCCAGAAAGACTCACACAGTGCAAGGTTACAAGATCTCAACTACCCCTTCAACCAGGCTTTTCCTTCACAGGTCATGCCGCACAGGGTGGCACAATTCCGTTAAATATTTCTTCACTAGCTGAGGGTGGCTTTGCTGCTTACGTTGCTGCATCTCGGGCAAGATCACGCGAAGGCATTGCTATATTAGAACCCGTAACTCTCCAGGACCTGAACAGAAAGCTGCCTCCAGCATTAGAATTAGAAGAACATCGTCACAGCATCATGGAGTACAATACCATGCTTAAGTACGGTTTTATCAAGGGTGAGCCTAAGGTGGTGCCTGATCCAGAGGGTGATATGAAAGACGTGCTGAAAATTGGGAAGCCTGTGTTCTCTGAAACTTCAGATAGAAAACGTAAGAGAAAGACGGAGGAAGGTGACAATGAAGAAGCACAACTTACTAAGAGAAGGAAGTCTACTCCCCACTTGCCTGACCGCCAACTTGCTCCACCACAACCCTTCAGAGGCATCATATGGAGCAATAACAGCTGTGGATATGATGCCACTTACATGGTGTTTTATTCCATCTGGCAGGAAAATCGTATATTGTGGTCTGAACGTCTTCTCACCGCAGAAAATGAGCACTGGCAATTTTTGGCCCGGACTTTTGCTACCCAAAGGTCGCATGAAGATGTACGCGATGAATGGATCCAGTATCTGCATGAATGCAATCCTCAGGCCTTCCGACGTGGGGATTTCGTAGACCTCGGCAACCTCTTAGGTGTACTAGGCTCCTCGCCAAATAACGTCTGTCGTGTCTCAAATTATGTTTGCCGCTACCACCCAGAACAGATTGGAACCTACGAGGCTATTTCACACACAACTTCCTTCATAGTCCTTCATAACCTGCCATTCGTGTCTGTCCAAGACTGGATAACGGCTGGGCTTGAGGAAAAAACTGGACGTCGATGTCATGAGTGCAACAAAAGGATGGCCATGAAATCTCAATTCTTGGCCTTGCCGGAAGTCCTGATCTTCGATGTTTCTTTCAGAGTTGATATAGGTATTGACACGGAGCTCAGGATTGAACATCTAGGTACATATCATGGCTATATGCTAAAAGGAGTCATTTATTTTGGGGACAATCACTTTTGCGTAAGGTTACTCACCTCGGATAACAATGTATGGTTTCACGACGGCATCTCAACGCACTCAAATCTCGTCTGGGAGGGTACTTCGGATTCAATGGCATGGTCGCATTGTCGGAATAAGACGGTCTCGGCTCTCATCTACACGAAAACCTAAGCTCTACCGATATACCGAAAAAGATTGCAAGACTTCATACTAGGCACTTCAATTACCCTCCTCAATGCCCATCATAGGCATGTCACTGAGATCGCATGCACCACCTTCTGGTCGGCTTCCTGCAGAAGAAGCTGTGATGGGCATGTCGTCCCGAGCGCGCTTGGTGGGAGTGACCTCGCCATCGTTCACATCGTGCTTCCTCTTCCGCGAGGGAATGCGCACTTCATCGTGATTTTGGGTGATTGTTGCTGCATATTCACGCTTCTGTTTTTCCAAAATCTGTCAGCTACGTTAGCCTGTCGTCGGGCACTATGCAAGATGAGGAAAGCAAACCATTGAACCAGTGCGATCAAAGACGACAATCTGATTGACTTTGATGATGAAGTTGCGGCTTGAGCTAGCGGCAACTGTAGCAAATGACACAGACACCTCTGCAGCCTGACCACGTCGGATGTGGCTAGGATGTATCTTTTTCTTCCTTTCTATACTGCACGGAAATTAGACAACAACAATCAGAGCCACAGATGATTGAACCCACTTATCTGCCTCGGACCGCTCAGCCTCGAATAGTTCTATGATGTTATCCTCCGTGTAGACGAACTTCCCGCCTCTGAGGAGATGCTGAAGGCGTCCATCGGGGTCGATTTCAGGATAGCGGAGGTTCTTGATAGGGTTACCAAAGACGTTGTACTGCGCCGCGGTAAGAAAACGTGACTTCGCGGTAATGGCATCACCCGTGGGAGGTCCCTGGGCCATGGCGTTCTCTTGACCATGTTGCTCTGCAGACCAGTATATGGCTTCAACTGCGTGTAATGCCTTCGCAAAAGCCGGATCGCCTGGGGCCTCAATGGAAATCCTCTGCGAACCTTCTTCTCGAAAATTGAGCCTGCAGTATCCGGTACGTTGATTATCATATCCTGGTGAACAGTGTCATTGCACGCACTTTGTCTCCTTCCTCACAGGACCTAGGAACACATCTGTGATGATACCAGATACGTCTAGCTCTACAGTTTCCTTGGTGTCTTTCCAGATGAGCACACTGTATCCTTTGACAGGATCAGACCAGGTGAATGCCTTGCTAATGGCCTCAGGACATCCATATGACGCCAACTGATAGCTCTTATGTGATTCAGACACACGGGCGGTCCGTTCCTTCACGGCTTGAACTACGTAGGACGTCATTAATCTGGCCGGGCATACAAACTTTCAGCACTCACGAATCTGAGGATGCTTGGGGTCCGTCAAAATTTTGCGGAGGAGATCTGCTATCTGATTGTCAGAGGGCATACTCGAGGAATGAGGGCAAGATGCAACGCTTTTAGGACGCCATGTACTGAGGCCTTCCGTGAGCTTTATATTTGGCTGCTTGGCCGAGATCTGCAGCTCACGCAGGTGATCGGTTGCAAAGTCAATTTTCGCCCTTGCCTTTTCTGACATCCGCTGCATATATAAAAGCCGTCTCCCCTCAGGTTACCCGCCTGTCGCCCCTTTGAAGCTTCCTTCCAAGTGCAAGAATCCGAGGATGAGTCCAAAGAAAGCAGCAACGTAGGTCACTGCCGCACATCATATCTTCTTGACTGTCTCTCATCAAAGCCTGCGCAGAAAGGCGAAGATAACGGGTGCTCAGTACGTGATCAACCAGTATAGCTACTCGATGGGGCACTTACAATACACGCAGGAGTGAGCGCAAGCGGAAGCACAAAGAATCAACTCCTATCGAGAGTGAGGACGATCTTACTGACCCTCCTGATTCCG
Source organism: Gymnopilus dilepis (assembly GCA_002938385.1). Taxonomy (NCBI): domain Eukaryota; kingdom Fungi; phylum Basidiomycota; class Agaricomycetes; order Agaricales; family Galerinaceae; genus Gymnopilus; species Gymnopilus dilepis. The sequence goes on along the minus strand of NHYE01005239.1, from coordinate 8,963 downwards.
AGCCGGAAAGTCCTACAGCAAAGCGGTCTAAGACGGATGATAGGTAGGTCCTTTGGCTGCATGACGTGCTCGTTTCTGACCTGAGGTCAACCAGCCAACCTGCGCCTGACGCTGCTTTGAACCCCAAAAAGACTGCAGAGCACACCACCAGTGCGAGCGGCACCAACGCTGAGACGACAGGCAAGGATGGGAAGGAAGAAAAGTCCGCCAGTGAGACAGATATGTTGAAGGAAAAACTAGCGCTCTCGTTGTAAGTCTTCTTTGACCTTCATGAGTCCATTCTGAACACGCAGCATTCTCTTCAGTGACACCCCTGTCCTTACTCCCCTGCGTCGTGTGGCTGCGTGGACTCAGGTCTATCAAGGCAGCCAAGTTCCGCTGTCCTTGCAGCCCACGAGTGTCGTGGATTTCAATCAGGTCTTTGATGCGGCCACAATCCTGCGTCTCCGAAAGCTCGAAGTACTCCCTATGTTTGACAAAGCAATCAATATTGCTACGGCAGACCCTGAGTCCTTAGCAATCAACGGTCAGACCATCTGTGCTAAGGGAACGACTGAACCGACACATTTCTTTGCACTGGGAACTATCACAAAGAGCAGCATCTTCAATGACAAGTATGGGCGCCAGGTCTCTGTGCTGTTCTCGAATCGCAGCTTTCCGCGTATGATGGCTGTGCTTGGGGCTGTATACTCCGAGAAGGTGCTGTTTACGAAGTCGTTCTATGGAGGTGTCGTGGTCAATGCATATGCCCAACCCCCGAGTGAGTACAATGCCTTTCACACTCACCTGTCTCATATGCTGACCTAGTTCAATAGAAAGCGGTACGTACTCTGCACCGCGCGGAAGTGCACCAAGCAGTCCTGTGAAGGCAGGTCCGAAGCCATCTCCGAAGAGGTCTGGTGCTGTCATAGGTTATGGGGAAGTCAGTGAGTACCACCACCGCCACTGTGAGACACGCACACCCTCATGTACACCATTCCAGTCCCTGCCTTCGATGGCAGAAAGCCCTTTCCAACCAAAAAGGTCAAGCTACCCTCCTTGACCAGGGAGATACACACCAATGCGGCTGTTCTAGTCACTTTCACGGTCTCCAAGTATGCTGCTGAAGGCTCCAAAGTTGGGAAAAGGAAGCACCTCAAAACCGCCGTCTCTTTCAACATCCAGTCTGTCATTTACCTGGCAGATGCTGCTTCTGCTGACGACGTCTACGGCGCTCCCACTGAGCCTCCTTTTGGTGTTAGAGCCGAGCCAGAACTTGAGCTCGTCAACTCGGACATTGAGATGGAACCTGAGAAGGCCGGAGTACAAGGTTCTGACGAAGAACAGTCGGACTCAGACGCAGAGCGGAGCGACGACGGTGTCGTAATCTAATGCATCTAGACGTACAGCTGGCCTACTAGTATATGCTCCTTGTAAGCAGGGGTCTCCTCTGTAATGAAAATTTCATTGGTGATCCTATTTATGACACGAGGCTGAGCTCTTCGGAGTTGATTTGTACAACACGTGACAGCGTACAAAGCAACTTTCGTTCTGCGTACAAACAGAGACGAGTCGGGGACTGGCGCGGCCGCGCCGTTAGGGTCTGAATATCGTCTGCGTAAATAATTGGTGTATTCGGTGCGATGATGCGGTGAACGGCTTCCGGCCCGCTGCGTTGATGCCGTTTAGCAACTACGCAATGGCATTTCACACCAACTTGCCTACCCTCCACCAATGGGTAGAACACCATCCCTGGTCTTTACTGCACTATGCTTTCTCGTACTGACGGGCGCGTCGTCCAGCCTTGACCAAATCCGCATTCTCGGTCCTCAAGGCGTTAACCTATGGCAGCTGGACAGGCTCTCGGCATCTACAAAGTCCATCTTCAGCAAGGACACTGAGGACTTTGGAACTCAGAAATCTTTCGGCGCAGAGGAGGCGTACAAGAAGAAACCGAGATTTGACTTTCCAGCGCAGTGGTTCCGCCAGCCGTTGGATCATTTCGACAAACACTCGAAGGAGACATTTCACCAGAGGTATTGGGTCAGCACGCGTCATTACAAGCCGAGGAAAGGCGCTCCTGTGATTGTTTTGGATGGCGGTGAAACGAGTGGCGAGGTTGGATTGCTGTTCTTGTGGTCTTTGTCTTCGTTCTGATACGTGTCGACCTGCTGGCAGGATCGTTTGCCGTTCCTTGACACCGGAATTGTTGAGATTCTAACACGCGCAACTGGCGGTGTTGGAGTCATACTAGAGCATCGATACTACGGTAAACGCATATGTACGGATTTTGTTGCTTTTTTCTAACCTGCTACTTGTAGGCGAATCCATTCCTGTCCGGAACTTCACTACAGACTCTCTTCGGTATTCTCCTAGATATCTTTGCTCATTAAGGCTCTCTTGACGCGTCTTTCAGATTCCTCAACAACGAACAGTCAGCAGCCGACAGCGCCAACTTCATGAGAAATGTTCAATTCAACGGAATCGACGAAGATTTGACGGCCCCTGGTACACCTTGGATATACTACGGCGTATGTCAGCTTTGCAATGAGCAACAATTATGAAGGGACTGAAAATCTTTACAGGGCTCTTATGCTGGTGCTCGAGCTGCTCACATGAAGATCCTATACCCCGATATCGTTTGGGGTGCCATAGCGTCTAGCGGTAAGCTTCTATCCGCCTTCTGCCTCCGCCCTTTCATACCAATTTGCCACAACAGGTGTCACACACGCCGCGTTAGAGAATTGGCAATACATGGACATCATCCGCGAAGCTGCAGACCCCACCTGCGCCGAACACCTGGTCAACTCTATCAACAGAATTGACTCCATCCTGACGAGCGACAGACCCTGGTTCAAGAAGCAGCTCAAAAACCTCTTTGGGCTAGGCGATCTTGAACACGACGAAGACTTCGTTTCTTTGCTTGAGGTACGCGTTTATTACGTCTATTTACTGTATTACAAGCGGATATTGACGATCTTGTCAAATAGAGCCCCCTCGGCTCATGGCAAGCCAAGAACTGGGACCCGAAAGTGGGCAGCACGAGATTTGACGAATTCTGCGAAGCCCTGGACAAGCCTTTGATCGGACATGTCTCTGCTCAAGCTCTGAGGCTGCCTTTCGAGCATCCTGAGAGGATGGTGAAGATCTCTGATGAGGAAGGCTCGCAGGACGCATTCGTGGTGGACGTCTCGATTATTAACTATGGGAAGTACATCAAGAAGGTATTTACGTTTGATACTTGAGGTGTTGACCGTCCTGATGTGTCGTCGTTCGATTATAGAACGTCGTCAGCCGCTGTCCGGAAGGATTCACCGTTGAACAAGTAAGCTTCTGGCATTTATTCTTGCAGACCAATCTCATCCGAGATCTTCAGTGTTTCGGTACCTTCGACGATGAGAAATACCAAATCTTTAGCATTGACCAAGAGTGGAGGCTCTGGCTGTTTCAAGTGTGCACACAATGGGGGTACTTCACCGTGCGTTTCTTCTCTGCTCTTTGGAGAATCTACATCTAGACTGTGCTCACCAACACATATAGACCGCACCTCCAGACCAGAACATGGCCAGAATTGTATCCAAGTTGCTCACTCTAGGTTACGAGTCGAAGATCTGCAAGCAGGTAGGCAGTTTCTTCTGCCCACTTGCCTTACATCATCACTAATAAAATTTATCTCTCCCTCATCGTTATCAATGACCTACTTCTCGGTCTGCAGGCTTACCCACCGGGCAAACACTTCACAGTCCCTCCCCTACCTAACATCACGGCCGTCAACGCTCTCGGCGACTTCTGGATTGAAGACGACAGGCTGGCCATTATTGATGGAGAAGTTGACCCGTGGAGACCTGATACCCCGCATAGCGACGACGCGCCCGATAGGGAGGACACCATCTTGAGACCCTTCAAGTTGATACCAAGTGCGTTCTCTACCTGCCATTACTCTCTCACTCCTTGCCCGACTGCTTGCTGACGCCTTATGTATTTAAACAGATGGCGTACACCATTACGATGAATTTGGACTGGCTAATATTCTTGAGGAACCTCCTGAGATTAGGAAGATCCACGCGGAGATGATTGAGTTTGTCACTGCGTGGTTGAAGGATTGGAACAAGGAGCATGGGATCGAGGAGGATGAGTGACGGACTTCTCAGAAATTTGTGTATTTATTCCCAGTATATATGGTGAGGGCCTTAGACTCAGAGACGGGTGGCTCGCAATTCATAGGTGTGAGCCCGCCAAATATTGAATAAATAAGTAAGAGTATTTTGACGTCTGCGTTTGTAACAAGGTTGACATGCCGTACTCGAGTATTGAGTTGGGTCTGTACAACGACCGAAGAAGGGCGGAAGGGGGGCTGACGGGGATGTCGAAATACGACCATCGCATGCCTCTAGAAAGCTACCAGCGCCAGCGGCACGCGTGAACTACGTAGGAGAGTAGAAAAGGAAGGTATTGGGCGGAGATTCCGGCACAAATCTGCTTCATTAAAACCTGGTTAACCATGCAGGTGACAGGTCAATGACCAATTCGAAGGAGATCGACTTAAAGCGACGAGCCCACGTCCGAGTGGAGGTTCCAGGGCGATTCAGGAAATAAGCTCCGTCCTTCCTGCCTTATCCAAAGCTATGTGACGGCGTCTCGGAAGAAGGACAACTAGGACAAGTGAAGTTGGCAGCTACGTTCGCAGTTGCACTCTGTATCATGGGTGGAGTCTTTTGGTCCGTGAGGCAAATGGGAATGCTACAGCAGGAGCAAGAGAGATATAAGAAGTGCACGGTAGACGTGTCTGAGGGTACATGGGTCGGAGAAATGGGAGTGTCGAGCATCACTTGGAATTGAAGTGGGCAGAGAGCAAGGCGCGTCGGACGGCCTTGACGCGTTTGAAACTCCGCCAGTTTCTATTTCTAACCTCGACCTCTCTCTCATTGACCCCAAGGCCTCGTACCAGCTCTCTTCATTGACCTACATCCACCGTTTGTTTGTACCTGCTGCCCTTCAAACGCCTTCGCCAGCCTTTACCTCCTTGGATCCTGACTACCCCGATTTTCTGACCTGAAGAGGCTTGAAACTTTCGTTTTTGAACATGCCTTGAGCCTCAGTGCTCGTCTTATCCAAGGCCAGTCAAAAAAAGGTCAAAGGCCAGTCAGCTAAACAAGCAACACGCCGAGCAAGACCGATGAAGTCGGTTTAGTTCACGATTTATCGTGTTCTGTGACTGGATCTCGGTGGCCGTCGTCTGGCATCATAGCCTCTCAGAATTCGGCCGTGTATGCCTTAACGTGCCTTCATAGGCGCAACTGGTGCGACTAGCGCACCTCCTGAATCCGTGAATCTCCCCTTCCCCTTGGATCACTCCGACGAAGTTGGGAAACACTCTGCTTCGACCTTCGCGAACAGCCAATACAGGACACCAAATCGAAAGCATCCAATTACTGCATGTGATGAGTGCAGAGACCAAGAATTACTGCTACGAGGTGGAGCAAAGTCTGAAACGACCGCTGGCCTCGAGTCGGGTACGAGGCTGTATTATGAGGGAAAGCAGATACGTGAAGGCCAGATCTGGGAGCACAAGCGCGCTTCGAGGTCCAGGAAATATAGTGCCTTCATTCGTGATATGGCGGGTCGTGTTGAGAGGCACCAAAACGTACGCCTTGTTTTTCTTGTATCTTTCGTCGGGAATGAAAGGCTGACGCGTCTTTTATGCCGTAATATTAGAAGAAGAGTGGCCTTACTTTCTCAAACTGATTGATACACCAAATCACCCAAAATTGACCTTCTGGTTTGTATGCAATCTTTTCTCAATAATACTTCTCTATCTTTCTTCCCGTCTTCCTGTCCATGAGAGCCTGCAGAACGGCACGGTCTGTAAGTCACTGAAGAGACGTATGGTGCACTGATAATATCAAATGCTCACTAGGTTGAAGACGTGCCTTTTCCAGTGTTTCAATGTTAATTACCTTCGGAACGATGCTACACGACGAAGAGATCTGGTTCAGGTTGGCCTGACGCGAAAAGCATCCAAAGCTTTGCTCGTCTTTTATGGCACGACCCTCTGTCCTCTTCCTCTTGCGTTGAAGTCCATCAATCAAGGAGTGTAAGTTCCCATTCTCTATCCTTCGCCTTCTTTTGCGTGCTTTTCGTCTCTAGATTTTTCCATCAAGGTCCGTGTCGACTGCACAGCATTCTATACATCGCGGCTAAGAGTGTTTGGAAATGCGAGTATCCCCAATTCCAATAACGAACGAAGGAAATTTCTTTCGACTCATTGTCGTCGCCTCCGTGAGTATGCGACCGGGAATGGGAAACAAGCAAAACCACGAAAACGACATGGTCGCGTTTCTAAAGGGGGCTGCTCGAAATACAAACCGCATAGTCCTCCGTGCATGGAAGTCCAGTCCTTGCCCAGCTTTGGATAGCTAACACTAAACGCATGCTCTATGGAGGCACTCCCTTTGAGGAGCCACCACTCGACCAGATAGCGCGAAGGGCAAAGACCCTGGTCACCTTGCGCGTGCACGTCATGCGATGAACTTCAGTGTCGCTTTTTGCAAGGTCCTAACTCTGACCTCAGTGCGCACAATATTTGGTTGATTCGCCATAGTTCCATTGATCATTTTCTCTCTAGCTGCTCACTCTCGCTACTCTATCGTTTCTCCAGTTCTTTGACTTGCATTGCCAAGACCAAACATACCAGGTATATGGGTTCCGAGTTGTGCGTGTAGGAGGGGTTCGCGTGGCGGTGTGCACAGCCAGGGTGGATGTGCAGTAGTGGTAAGTTGCAAGTGTCAACTATCTTCCTGTTCGGCGTGCTAACTTTTCATCGCCTTTCAGTAGCATTGTATATTTCTGACAGTCAATCAGTCATGAACTTGAATCTTATGCATTCGGATTGTCTGATGCGGCTGAATTGGATCTTGAGTCAGTTACGAGGCGTTGAGAATCGTGCACTGCCTGTTGTGCTATATTGGTCTCTGTCAAAGGGCTGTGACCGCCTGGGGTCACTCGTCATGATCAGGTAACGCGGTAATGCTGCTTGTTCTTTCATCACTACTTCCACCTCTCCAACCTGTCGTTCGCTAAGCCTCTGATTTAAACGATGTCGACCAATCCGCGTCCGCAAAGCGCCACAAATTTGTTCGAAAATGCCCAAAACTTGAACATCGCAAATAGCTCCTTTAACGTTGTCGGACGTGACCAGGTCAGCGCGCTCTCTATCGCACTACATTTGACAACTCACCTCGACTCACCTCCTGTCCTTGCAGATCGTTTACAATCAGAGTGTTCATACGCATGTCTACAACAATGGTGGCCCTGTCGCTGCAGAGAGGATAGATCAATCTGACACGACGGCCGCTCCAGCTGGTATAGTCAAAGATGTCCCAAATCCCAGCGCGCTTTTCCAAGGGCGGCGTACTGAGATCGAAGAGCTCAAGAAGTATTTCACACCCCGCACTGCTGGTGCCTCCCGCGCGCGACGATCGCTCCTTCTTTACGGGATGGGCGGTATAGGGAAGACCCAACTGTGTAGAAAATTTGCAGAAGAAACATCAGATCAGTGAGCTTGTAAAACTTTCAATCAGAAAGCTTTGGTCTGACAAGTACTATTATTGGTTGTAGATTTGCACACATCTTTTGGATTGATGGCTCTACACCGGAAACAATTTCTCTAGCTTTGAAGGATTTGCCACCAGTAAAGTCAGCCTCCTCAAGCGACTTTGTCAAAGTGGCCCTGCAATGGATTTCCCGCCTTGATGGGGACTGGCTCATGGTGTTTGACAACGCTGATGAGCACATTCACAAGTTCATGCCACCAGGAAATTCAGGAAATATTCTGGTAACCAGCCGGAACCGGTCTGTTGGGCGGTCAACAGCCTTCAAGATCATGGAAGTTCATCACATGGGAGAAGAGGATGCTATCTCGCTGCTCCTAAAGTCAAGCTGTCTTGATGAAACCCCAATTTCTGCACCTTTGCATGACTCAGCTAAAGCCATTGTCAATGCACTCTACTGCCTACCTCTGGCTGTTGACCAGGCTGGATCATCTATTGAATCAGGCCTCTGCAGCATCAATGATTACCTTCAGCTATACTTGAGATGCCGAAAGGCACTGCTTGATGACCAGCTCTTCAAGAGGGCCACTGAATATGAGCAGACTGTATATGGGACCTGGGAATTGTCCTTCAAGAAGATTGAATCAATATCCACAGCTGAAAGCCCTTCTGGACTGCCATTCTCCCCTCAGGATGCACAGGCAGCCATTGCAATACTTGAGACTTTTGCCTTTCTCCACCATGACAACATCAGTATGGAGCTATTCCGGGCAGCATATACCAATATAGCAGAGATGGTTCCAGACGAGAAACCTACAATACTAAGCAACCATGATCTGCTGAAGGGGGACAGACAAGGGGGATGGGATGAAGTGCATTTCAAGCATGGCATCAGGGTTTTGCTCAAGTTCTCCTTAATCAAACAAGACTCAGTCTTTGGCCTTTATTCAGTACACCCCTTGGTGCACCTGTGGAGTCAAGACCATCTGCTATCTTCCAACCAGCAAAGGAGATGCCAGGAAGTGACCAAGTTATTGTCTTGCTCGATCTCCTGGGGTTCAACAACAGCTGATTTTAAATTCCGTCAACATCTCATACCACACATACAGGCAAACAGTAGAGGCTATACAAGCTCCAACTATCTGGATTCATATGATTTGGATGACTACTTGAAATTTGGATCCACATTTCAAGAAAGTGGAATGTGGTCCAAGGCTGAACAGTTTTTCTGTCAGGCTTGGAAAGTATGCATCAGAGAGCTTGGCCCAGAACACCCAGACACCCTCGCCAGTATGAACAACTTGGCCTTGACATTCAATCAGCAGGGGCAATGGAAGGAGGCTGAGAAATTGGGCAATGAGGTGCTTGAAATCCACAAGAGGGTCTTTGGCCCAGAACACCCAGACACCCTCGCCAGTATGAACAACCTGGCAT